>WSYH01000384.1:9523-69915 GCA_036426205.1 Ascaphus truei
GCCTGGTCGTGGTGTTGAGCCCGCGGTACGCCTGGTCGTGGTGTTGAGACCGCGGTACGCCTGGTCGTGGTGTTGAGCCCGCGGTACGCCTGGTCGTGGTGTTGAGACCGCGGTACGCCTCGTCTGCCCTTTTAAAGGAATACTATAGTGCTTCAAATCCATGGGCTGCAGATTTCTAGGAGTCTTGTTGGTCCCACAGCATAGTGTGGGCCAAGGAGATTATAAACATGGATCGAGTGAGTCAACGTCCACATTGCCACATGTTGCTCCTCGTAGCCCCTCCCCTTACTACCCCCCATTGCCCTGTATAGCCCATCCCCATAGCTCCTCCCATTGCTTCATATAGCCCCATTAGCTCCTCCCATTGCTTCATATAGCCCCCCTTAGCTCCTCCCATTGCTTCATATAGCCCCTCTTAGCTTCTCCCATTACCCCGTATTGCCCCTCCCCTTACCTCCTTCCGTTGCCCTGTATGGCCCCTCCCCTTACCTCCTCCTATTGCCCGTATAGCCCCTCCCCATATCTCCTATTGCCCCATATAGCCGCTCCCCTGATCTCTCGCAGTTTCAGGCCTCACTGGTTACATGGGGCGTGTGTACCAGCTCTTCAGGTGCATATACTTCAGATGTGAAGCAGTCATACTGGTCCTCACGGTACCTCTAGCCATATTTATCTGGCGTAGTCGGGGTGGGATAATAAATGTAGTATGTACAGAGACAATGTTTTCTAAGCATCTCTTCCTGAGAAAGGGATGGACCAGACATTCCTCCTCACACGACTTCAGAGGGGAACCCCTCAATTCTGTTGATTTTTTTTTTCTTCTTCCCAAAGCCTGACATCCTCATCAAGATCACAGTAGGCCGGCTTTGTTTGCTTTCTGTTGAACGCTTGATAAGATTTTCCCCCCATTGTTTACTGAAGCAAGGACAGAACTTGCCAGAGTCTGGTTAGGTTTTTGTAAAGCGACAATACGGTCATTGTCTGCTGCTGAATAATTGTGGCTGCTTTTTGTACAACGAGGACTAAGGCTTGGGCTGTGAACGGATTCCTTCTTAGCGTGAAAGGGGACTAATCCATGTAAATACAGGCGAAAAATAAAGCTTTACAGAAAAAGGGAAAGGCTGCTAAGCAGGAGGGCAGAGGTCAGCAATTTAACCTTTAGCCTAACAAATAAGAAGCATGAATTGGTTTACAAAAGGGAGCTCCTGTGATCTGTCAGTTTTTCTATTCAGGGCAGTGCCAGGATTGGAAACTGACAGGCACTGCCTTTTAACTGCATGTTAAACTTCACGTGAAAACTCGGGCATGGGCTCCCGAGCGCGGGGTAAGAGCCAAACTCTGGGTTGCACTTCCCATCCACAGGGTAAGAGCCAAACTCGGGCATAGGCTCCCCGAGCTGTGGGGTAAGAGCCAAACTCTGGGTTGCACTTCCCATCTGCGGGGTAAGAGCCAAACTCAGGAGTGGGCTCCCCCAGCCACGGGGTAAGAGACAAACACAGGAGTGGGCTCCCCCAGCCACGGGGTAAGAGCCAAACTCAGGAGTGGGCTCCCCCAGCCACGGGGTAAGAGCCAAACTCTGGGTTGCACTTCCCATCCACGGGGTAAGAGCCAAACTCTGGCGTGGGCTCCCCCAGCTGCGGGGTAAGAGCCAAACTCGGGCTGTTGGCTGAATAATTCTGTTTTCAGCCAGTTAGTCGCCATTTAAATACACAAGTCTGTAGCGAAGCCCAACTGTGTAAGCCGAGTCTTGTTGCAGTCACCACATGGATTTTTTTCCTTATATATAAAGATGTGTGGAGCAGCACAGGATTCTGTCTCTGATATACTCTGATATATTGCCGGACGAGCCTTACAGACACTCTGCCTGTAACTGAAGGTAGAAACCGTTAAGTGCTAGTAAAGAAAAACATGCAACTTTTCCCCCACGTCAGTGACTGGTTTCACTGCCTAATGATCCCAAGGTTACACTGTGATCTCGGACAGAAACAAACAATTAGCCCATGCTGCTAAATACTTTGCTCTACTATGTCCTTCTCAGATGCTTTTGTTTTGGGAAGGATTGCAGGTGGTGAGGAGATCTAGTATTGTATAGTGCCTCAAGCCCCCCCCAAACAGGTCAGGTTTTAAGCATATCCCTGCTTCAGCACAGGTAGCTCAGTCAAAGACTTACACTAATTGAGCCACCTATGCTGCAGCAGGGATTTCCTTAAAACCTGACCTGTTGGTGGCCCTTGAAGACTGGAGTTGGCTAGTCAACGACTGAGCCACTGATTGAGCCACCTGTACTAAAGCAGGGATCCCTAATACCCGGCCTGTTGGGGAGTCTTGAGGACTGGAGTTGAGCACCCCGGGGTTAGGGTGAGTTCCATCCCACCTTAGTGACTCGCACTCCATGTGATCTTATAAAGCTCACATTATCCTTTTTGTTTTGTGTCTGCAATTACGTTAAAAAAAAACCCCAAACCTTTATCTCAGTCCTTCGTGGTAATAGGGTCGGAGCGGAACGGTAGGAATAACATGTTGGTGTTTGTGTTCTGTACTTAAGGTGGGGAGGGGGTGTCATTTTTCCAGCAAGCAGCCTTTCCATCCCTGGGCTCCTTGCTTGGGGTAGCAAATGAAAGTGATGGGAAGCACAGGCCCGTCTTAACAGCATTATAGGCCCCCGGGCAAAGCAGTGCACTGGGCCCTGCCAACTCTCCGCTACAAGTCGTAATTTTTCTCCTACCGAGTTAGCGGGGGATGTGAATGTTGAGGCGGGGGATCGGAAAATGAGTGTTAAATTCTGGTCTGTGCATAGATTAGCGTGCGGCCCCTATGCTCGTGGGGCCCCCGGGCAACTGCCCAGCGTGCCCACGCGTTAAGACGGCGCTGGGGAAGCATGAAGGCATGTTGCAGTGATATTGGGGTGCGGATGTATAGAGAGCCCGTGTATATGACGCATTACGAGGAATTGGTATTTATTTTCTGGTTTGAGTTGGGGTCCTGTCTGCTTATAAGCACCTTAAAGCTTTGAGGGTTTTAACAATCTTCATTTAAAACCTTCTGGTTATCACACAGTTATCCGTCTTCAAAACTACAGGCAAATTGTACTTTGTTCTGGCCGTTGTTCGTATAGTAATTAATGAAGCCGTCATTGACACAAACAGATTATTTTCAGCAGACCGAGACAAAAGAAACTTGTTCATTTTAACAGATTGCAAATAAATAAAGCAGTTATTTTAAGGGTGATTTGACTCTTTCTAAGGAAGTGTGTTTTGACACCTGCTAGGTGAGACTGCAGGATGTAGTGTACAAGAAGCTTCTCCGTCACTCGCACTGCCGGAGAACGGGCAGATCTGTGAACAAGGACTAGTATTAAAGCTGCACTTCCATATCTGCACATTAGCGCCTCCTGCAGTGCTAGTTCATGTGACAGTGTTAATGGCACCGCTGCTTTGTGTAATCAGAATCGGCATGTCCCTTATTTATGTCTTAAGGTTACAGAATGCTCTAAATGTTCCTGTTTTATACAGCACGGCTTTGTGTCCCAAACTCCCATACAGCTGTGCATTCTGTGAATGGGCATCCATAGGAAACCCTTCATGGAGTGTTCTTTATGTGCACACGTTGAATGGTACTTTATTTGCCATCGCATTTTCTACCAATTACGGCAGCAAGAATATTGATTATGAGCAATTCAACAGCTGCTTCGAAAGAATATTGTATAGATTTGCCGACCGATGGAGGAGTAGCAGTAAGAGTCAAACTCCCCCAGCATAGGAAGTGTTGGACATGACAGGTTGGGTATCTTTGTGGTGTTTGTGTCTGTTCTGAGGACGGTGTGAAAATAAGTGGATTCCTGTGTCTGTGAAGGTGCTCTCATTTCCATTCACACTCATTATTCCTGTCAGTGGCGTGTTATACCGACCTACAGCTCACATGCTCCGAATTCAGAATCGTAGGTTACTAATCTCATCGCCTTACAGCTGCTAGAACATGACATTGTGTTCTGTTGGGTTTTTATACAGAGAATGGTTTGCAGAGGAGGCGTATGCATTATACAGGTGGTAATTAAAAAACACATCGCCATGCAGTTGGGATTGAGAAGTACAACTGGGAGAGAGAAATATTTAATCTCTGCGTATCACAGACACACACGATGTACATGATCAATGAAAGGGTTTAAAGCTTCTACTTGGATGTTTTATGTATACACAACAGCTACAGGAATGACATAAAATACAATAATTCTCAGCGTGCATGTTCTGTGTCCAGGTGTATTACCCGTTACAGATTCATCATTTTATCCACGTGCAGTTAAAGCGGCAATACCTCCACTCCATATTTCTATTTGTACAGAATTGGAACCAGGAGGTCCCCAGGAGCTGGACCGCTCTGTTCCATATGTTCAGGAAGCCACCAGTTCCCAAGATACTTACTTTTGTATGTCCCGGTGTTCCTTTATTTATTTATAATGTTTTACCAGCAAGTAATACATTGAGAGTTATCTCTTGTATTCAAGTATGTCCTGGGCGCAGAGTTATGATGGGATCACACGGTTACATTAAATGAACAGAGGATATACAAGACATTGCATGAACAGTTAAAGATAATGTTATAGGTGTATGTAACAGTTACAGACCAGATTAAAATGTGAGACAGCTGAAGTCTTCTGGTGGCTTTGAGAGTCTCCAGTAGGTTGTTCCAGTTTTGGGGTGCACGGTAAGAGGAGGAGCGGCCGGATACTTTGTTGAACCGTGGGACCATGAACAGTCTTTTGGAGTCTGTTCTCGGGTGATAAGAGCTGGGTGTGGTAGGGTTGAGGAGCTTGTTCAGATAGGCTGGTCTAGTAGCTTCTCCAGAAAGTCTTTGAAAGCAAGACAGGAAAAACATACAGCTCAACTCTGTTATAGCGCGATCCACTACAGCGCAGATCCGCTTATAACGCGGGTTTGAGCGTGCTTCCGATTTAAGCAGGTCTCCTACCTTTCTTTTTCTGTGCTCTTGCTGCTGGCGCCCCCTCCTCGGCTCCAGCATTAAATGACCCAGAGGGGTCATGTGGCATCATGTCACCATGGCAACGTGATGTCACGTGACCCCGCGGGTCATTTGACGCCGAGGAGGTGGGGGCGCCGGCAGCAAGAGCACACAATCGGACGCCCCTATGGTGGAGTTGCCAGTATCCTCTCTAATGCCGGGGTAGGCAGTGCTGCTGGAGACACAGCTGGGAAGCTCAGCCTGGCACAGAGTGCTCATGAATGTGTCATCACCTGCCAATTCCCTCAGCAGTTGCAGAAGTACAGTAAGTCAAGATATGAGAATGAAGCTTCTTGTTACTGTGGGAACATATTTCTTGGATACTTGCATGTAGCTGCCCCATGACTCTGAGATATGTGTCAAGGCAAGACACACACATTTTAAACCTGCAGCCATATGTAAAGTCACAGGTTTCTATTGTCTGCCACAGCAAGCCTGACCCTGCCGCCACTTTGTGTCCATTGGACAAACTTTCTTTCCTTGTGGACCACGCTAGTTTTATTTTGCGAGCTAGGAGGGTCTCAGGGCTGCTGCTTTAACCACTTTTGTTGTAAATATAAGATGGGAATTCGGCTTGAAGAATTAGCACCCAACAAATCACCACCACCATAAGGATTACAAAATGGACATTAGACTCTGGTAGTGACCAACATTTATTAAATTCAGAAACACTAATGATTTTATTCCTTCTCCCATCATTGGTGCAGGGGGGCTTATTAGGTTAATGTAAACACACACACACACACACTTTCTATTGTGCACGTGAGGAGTTCCGTTACGATTAAATCTCGTAAGTGTGGCTGGTATTCCTGATGGTTCACATTGACTGTGCTATTGCATGGTAACCCAACTAACAAGGTGCTCTATGCTAACGGTCCCTCTGGGGTTATCACCGGATCCTAAAACAACTGCAGAGTTTCAATGAGTTGGTGTTGTTATTTCCCCCCCTACGATAACACAACTCCAGGTTGCCACTGAGTTATAAATAAGGGGATTACTGTGTATGCAATGTAGCAAGATACTGATAATATTAACTCATAGTAACCCCTTGTGGTCATGCAACACATGGTACTCTCCTTCAGCACTGGAGGGCTAGATACAAGTCTACATACATCTCTATGTGCAATCACAAGTGTAGTGATGCATCTGATTTTCATAGATGTTTCACCGTGGATAGGATGAACATGGGGCTGAGCCGGCGTCGTGGCCCCGCCCCCTCATCATGGCTGCGCCCACCTGGTCCATTTTGGCCACGCCCCTGCGCCTCAGAACGCTGTCTCCAGCGGAACCTTAGCCGAACCCCTTGTCGCGGTAATTTTTTCCCACTATCCGGTTATAACGCGATCGCATCGGGTGGATCCCGAGCACTGCGTTATAACGGGGTTCAGCTGTACTTTGTGCCTTGATTCAAGAGATGGTCAATCTAGTTGTTTGAGCATTTTGCAGTGATGTGTGTTGTAGTTCCATTGTAGGACAAAGCGGCATATTGAGTTGTAGAGGGTGTCTAGTTTGCTAAGGATGGTTCGGGGTCCCGTGCCTTATACTATGACCACATAGTCTATAGTTGGTATTAGCATCTGTTGTGTGATGCGATTTGTGACCAACGGGCTTAGGGAGGATTTGTTCCTATAAAGTACACCTAGTTTGGCATAGGTTTTGGATGTCAAACCATATGCCCAGATATTTAAATCTCATGACTGGTTAGACTGGTGTTAAACTTGGTTCTGATCTGTAGTTCTGTCATTGGCAGCTTTAGAAATTTAGCTGTAGTCCCAAATATCATTGTTACAGTTTTGCCAGTGTTGAAAATAACTTTGTTTTGGGAAATCCAGTTTTCGAGTCTTGAAAAATCAGATTGGATTCCTGGTCCTTTTTCGAAAATTAATCTGGCCGTCCTCCAAGCTTCTGTCCCATGGGCCAATAGGAAGGCACAATTTCATCAGAACATGACATGGCAGCATCCTATTGGCCGGATTCTCTGAATTTAGTAAGCGATAAGTGAACATTTTGCCCTAAAATGTTGCTAGGTTTCTCTTGGATCCCATTTCTATGCTGGTTTCTCGTGATAGCTGTTGGCAATTCTCACTGTGTGCTGGGTACGAAGTTTCCATGATTCTTCCTTATTTTGCAGAGTGTGGATCTTTTTCAAGCCATTCTGCGCCGGTTTAAGTTATGACACCTTCCGATGCCCAACATGCACCTTGCAGCCCATTCATACGAGTTATAGTGTGCAATAAAACAGCGTGTTCAGTCTGTGAGGTTTTCCTACCACAAACGTCCCGAACAGCCACCTCTGTACTCCTGATTCTGGTGCATGTTGCAGAGACATACGAGAAAAAATCCAGATCAGGGTTCTGGAGAGAAGTCCAGAAGGATCTGAGAATGTAGACCTATTCCTGTCTGCGTCCACTGCAGAGTTGTTATTGTTGTGCTAGGAGTTAACATTTCTTAAAGGAATTATTATTTTATTATTCTTTTTCATGCCTGCAGTACAGTCCTTGGACCTGTTGCTGTGACTGTGTGTTTAGACTCTGCGTCGAGAGCCAGGGTAAAACTTTTTAAATCCAGGCCCCTTCATTTTTATAATCTCCAGATCTGTGACTTACTGTACAACCTAACCCAGACCTGTGACTCTCTGTACAACATAACCCAGACCTGTGACTTACTGTACAACCTAACCCAGACATGTGACTCTCTGTACAACATAACTCAGACCTGTGACTTACTGTACAACCTAACCCAGATCTGTGACTTACTGTACAACCTAACCCAGACCTGTGACTTACTCTACAACCTAACCCAGATCTGTGACTTACAGTACAACCTAACCCAGATCTGTGACTTACTGTACAACCTAACCCAGACCTGTGACTTACTGTACAACCTAACCCAGATCTGTGACTTACTGTACAACATAACCCAGACCTGTGACTTACTATACAACCTAACCCAGACCTGTGACTTACTATACAACCTAACCCAGACCTGTGACTTACTGTACAACCTAACCCAGACCTGTGACTCTCTGTACAACATAACCCAGATCTGTGACTTACTGTACAACCTAACCCAGACCTGTGACTTACTGTACATAAACCTACCCAGAACTGTGACTTACTGTATCAACCTCAATAACCCAGACCTGTTACTTATGACCAACCTAACCCAGATCGTGAACTTGACCTTTACAACCACCCCAACCTGTGACTTACTGTACAACCTAACCCATAGCAACCATGTGACTCTCTTACAACTAACCAATCTTTGACTTACTGTACAACCTAACCCAGATCTGTGACTTACTGTAAACCTAACCAGATCTGTGACTTACTGTACAACTAACCCGGACCTGTGACTTACTTACAAACCTAACCCAGATCTGTGACTTACTGTTACACCTAACCCGACGCTGTGACTTCTCTGTACAACCTAACCCAGATCTGTGACTTACTGTACAACCTAACCCAGATCGTGACTTACTGTACTAAAGCCTAACCCAGATCTGTGACTTACTGTACAACCTACCTAGACCCTTGACTACTCTAAACCACCCAGGACTGTGACTTACTGTACCACCTAACCCAGACCTGTGACTCTTGTACAACCTAACCCAGATCCTGTGACTTACTGTACAACCTAACCCAGATCTGTGACTTACTGGACAACCTAACCCAGATCTGTGACCTACTGTACAACTAACCCAGATTGTGACTTACTGTACAACTAACCCATCTGTGACTTACTATATACACCTAACCCAACCTGTGACTCTCTGTACAACTAACCCAATCTGTGACTTACTGACAAACCTAACCCAGATCTTGTGACTTACTGTACAACCACTAACCCAGATCTTGTACTTCTGTACAACCTAACCCAGACCTGTGACTTCCTGTACAACTAACCCAGATCTGTGACTTACTGTACAACCTAACCAGATCTGTGACTTCTGTAATCAACCTATCCAGATCTGTGACTTACTGTACAACCTAACCCAGACCTTACTTACTGACAAACCTAACCCAGTACCTGTGACTTACTGTACAACCTACCCCCGACCTGTGACTACTCTACAACCTACCCAGATCTGTGACTTACTGTACAACCTAACCAACCTAACCCGACTGTGACTTACTGTACAACCTACCCAGATCTGGACTTACTGTCCAACCTAACCCAGACCTGTGACTTACTGTACAACCTACCCACCTGTGACTTACGTACAACACACTAACCCAGACCTGTGACTTACTGTACAACCTACCCCGATCTGTGACTTACCTGTAACACCCTAACCCAACTGTGAACTTACTACAACCACCAGATCTTGACTTACGTACAACCTAACCCAGACCTGGTGGACTTACTGTACACCAACCCAGATCTGTGACTTACGGTACAACTAACCCAGATCTGTGATTACTTTACAACCTAACCCAGACGCTGTGACTTACTGTACAACCTACCCAGATCTGTTGACTTACTGTACAACCTAACCAAATTGTGACTTACTGTAAACCTAACCCAGACCTGTGACTTTACTGTACAACCTATAACCCAGACCTGTTGACTTACTGTACAACCTAACCCAGACTCTGTGACTTACTGTACAACCTAACCCAGATCTGTGACTTACTGTACAACCTAAACCCAACCTTGACTTACTGTACAACCTACCCCAGATCCTGTGACTTACTGTACAACCTAACCCAGACCTTGACTTACTGTCCACACTAACCCAGACCTGTGACTTACTGTACAACCTAACCCAGATCTGTTGACTTACTTGTACAACCTAACCCACCTGTGACTTACTGTACAACCTAACCCATACCGGTGACTTACTGTAAAACCTAACCCAGATCTGTGACTTACTGTACAACCTAACACCAATCTGTGACGTACTGTACAACACTAACCCATCTGTTGACTATCCTGTAAACCTAACCCAGATCTTGACTACTGTACAACCTAACCAGACCTGTGCCTTACTGTGCTTCAACCTAACCCAGACCTGTGACTTACTGTACAACCAACTACCCAGAGCCTGTGACTTACTGTAAACCTAACCCAGATCTGTGACTTACTGTACAAAACCTACTTGCTACTGATCGGTGACTTATACTGTACACCTACCCAGACCTGTGGTACTCTAACTGTACAACAACAACCCAGATCTGTGACTTACTGTACAACCTCAACCCATACCTGTGACTTACTGTACAACTACCCAGATCTGAGACTTACTGTACAACCTAACCCAATCTGTGACTTACTGTACAACCTAACCCAGACCTGTGACTTACTGTAAAACCATGAACCCAGATCTGTGACTACTGTACAACCTAACCCAATCTGTGGACTTACTGTACACCTAACCCAGATCTGTGACTTACTATACAACACTACTAACCCAGATCTGTGACTTACTGTAACAACCTAACCAATCTGTGACTTACGACAAACCTAACCCAGATCTGTACTTACTAGTACAACCAAAACCCCAGATCTGTGACTTACTGTACAACCTAACCATATCTGTGACTTCTGTACAACCTACCTTCAGTCTATGGACTTACTGTAAAACCTAACCCAATCTGTGACTACGTAACAAACCTAACCCAGACCTGTGACTTACTGTAAACCACCTAACCCAGATCTTTGACTTACTGTCAACCTAACCCAGATCTGGACTTACTGTACAACCTACCCAGACTGTGACTTACTGTACAACCTAACCCAGATCTGTTACTTACTGTACAACCTAACCCCAGATCTGTGACTTACTGTACAACCAACCCAATCTGTGACTTAACTGTAAAACCTAACCCATTCTGTGACTTACTGTCAACCTACCCAGACCTTGACTTACTCAACCTAACCCAGATCCTTTGCACTATACTGTACAACCTAACCCAGACCGTGACTTATGAAGCGATATTGTTGCAGTCACCACATGATTTTTTCCTTTAATAAAGATGTGTGGAGCAGCACAGGATTCTGTCCTCTGATATAACTCCTGATAGTATTGCCGGACGTAGCCTTCAGACATCTGCATGTACGAAGGTAGAACCGTTAAGTGCTACTAAGAGAAAAACATGAACTTTTCCCCCACGTCAGTGACTGGTTCACTGCCTAATGATCCACAGGTTACATGGATACTCGGACGAAACAAACAATTAGCCCATGCTGCTAAATACTTGCTACTATGGTCCTTCTCAGATGCTTTGTTTTGGGAAGGATTGCGGTGGTGAGGAGATCTGTATTGTATAGGCCTCAAAGCCCCCCCCAAACAGTTCAGGTTTTAAGCAATCCCCAATCTCTTCACGCCAGGAGCTCAGTCAAAGACTTACACTAATGGCCAACCTATGCTGCAGCGGGATTTCTTAAAACCTGTACCTGTTGGGCCGTTGAAGACTGGAGTTGGCTAGTCCACGACTGAGCACTGATGAGCCACCTTTATAAGAGGATCCCTATACCCGGCCTGTTGGGGAGTCTTGAGACTGGAGTTGAGCACCCCGGGGTTAGGTTGGATTCTCCATCCCCTTAGTGATCGCACTCACATGTGATCTTATAACACTCACATTATCCCTTTTGTTTTGTCGTCTGCCAATTAACGTTAAAAAAAAACCCAAACATTTATCTCAGTCCTTATCGGTAATAGGGTCGGACGGGAACTGTAGAATAACATGTTGGTGTTTGTTGTTCTGTACTTAAGGTGGGAGGGGGTGTCATTTTTCCAGCAAGCAGCCTTTCCATCCCTGGCTCCTTGCTGGGGTAGCAATGAAAGTGATGGGAAGCACAGGCCGCTTCTTAACATGCATATGGCCCCGGGCAAAGCAGTGCACTGGGCCCTGCCACTTACCTCTCCGCTACAAGTCGTACTTTTTCTCACTACGACTAGTTAGCGGGGGATGTGAATGTTGAGGCGGGGGATCGGAAAATGAGTGTTTAAATTCTGGTCTGTGCATAGATTAGCGTGCGGCCCTATGCTCTGGGCCCCCGGGCACTGCCCAGCGTGCCCACGCGTTTAAGACGGCGCTGGGAAGAATGAAGGCATTTGCATGATATTGGGGTGCGGATGTATAGAGAGCCCGTGTATTGACGCATTACGATGAATTGGATTATTTTCTGTTTGAGTGGGGGTCCTGTTGCTTTAAAGCACCTAAAGCTTTGAGGGTTTTAACAATCTTCATTTAAACACTTCTGGTTACACAGTTATCGTCTTCAAAACTACAGGCAATGTACTTGTTCTGGCCGTTGTTGTATAGTAATTAATGAAGCCGTCATTGCAAACAGATTATTTTTCAGCAGACCGAGACAAAGAACTTGTTCATTTTAAACAGATTGCAAATAAATAAGCGTTATTTTAAGGGTGATTGCCTCTTTCTAAGGAAGTGTTTGACACACTGCTAGGTGGACTGCAGGAGGTAGTGTACAAGAAGCTTCTCCGTCACTCGCACTGCCGGGAAGGGCAGATCGTGACAAGGACTAGTATTAAGCTGCACAGTCCATATCTGCACATTAGCGCCTCTGAGTGCTATTCATGTGACAGTGTAATGGCACGTGCTTGTGTAATCAGAATCGCATGTCCCTTATTTGTCTAAGGTTCAGAATGCTCTAATGTTCCTGTTTATCCAGCACGGCTTTGTGTCCACAACTCCATACAGCTGTGCATTCTGTGAAGGGCATCCATGGAAACCCTTCATGGAGTGTTCTTTATGTGCACACGTTGAATGGTACTTTATTTGCCATCGCATTTTCTACCAATTACGGCAGCAGAAATATTGAGTATGAGCAATTCAACAGCGTTCGAAAGATTATGTATAGATTTGCCGACCGATGAGGAGTAGCAGTAAGAGTCAAACTCCCCCAGCATAGGAAGTGTTGAGACATGACAGTTGGGTATCTTGTGGTGTTTGTGTCTGTTCTGAGGACGGTGTGAAAAATAAGTGGATCCTGTGTGGTGAAGGTGCTCTCATTTCCATCACCACTCATTATTCCTGTCAGTGGCGTGTTATAACGACCTAAGCTCACATGCTCCGAATTCAGATCGAGGTTACTATCGCACTAATCGCCTTACAGCTGCTAGAACATGACATGTGTTTCTGTTGGGTTTTATACAGAGAATGGTTTGCAGAGGGAGCGTATGCATTATACAGGTGGTAATTAAAACACAATCGACAGCAGTTGGGATTGAGAAGTACAACTGGGAGAGAGAAATATTTAATCTCTGCGTATCACAGACCACACGATGTACATGATCAATGGAAAGGGTTTAAAGCTTCACTGGAGTTGTATGTTACACAACAGCTACGGAATGACATAAAACAAATTCTCAGCGTGCATGTTCTTGTGTCCAGGTGTATTACCCGTTACACGATTCATCTGTTTATCCACGTGCAGTTAAAGCGGCAATACCTCCACTCCATATTTCTATTTGTACAGAATTGGAACCAGAGGTCCCCAGGAGCTGGACCGCTCTGTTCCATATGTTCAGGAAGCAACACAGTTCCCAAGATACTTACTTTGTATGTCCCGGTTTCCTTTATTTATTTATATGTTTTACCAGCAAGTAATACATTGAAGTATCTTCTCCTGTATTAAGTATGCGGGCGCAGAGTTATGATGGAATCACACGGTTACATTAAATGAAAGAGGATATAAAAGAATTGCATGAACGTTAAAATAATGTTATAGGTGTATGTAACGTACGACCAGATTAAAATGAGACAGTGAAGTCTTCTGGTGGCTTTGAGAGTCTCCATAGGTTGTTCCAGTTTTTGGGGTGCCGGTAAGGCAGGAGCGGCGGATACTTTTGAACCGTGGGACCATGAACAGTCTTTTGGAGTCTGTTCTCGGGTGATAAGAGCTGGTGTGGTAGGGTTAGGCGCTGTTCAGATAGGCTTGTCTAGTAGCTTCTCCAGAAAGTCTTTGAAAGCAAGACAGGGAAAAACATACAGCTCAACCTGTTATAGCGCGATCCACTACAGCGCAGATCCTTATAACGCGGGTGTTGAGCGTGCTTCCGATTTAAGCAGTGTCTCCTACCTTTCTTTTCTGTGCTCTTGCTGGCTGGCGCCCTCCTCGGCTCCAGCATTAAGAGACAGAGGGGTCATGGGCATCATGTCACCATGGCACGTGATGTCAGTGACCCGCGTCTTTGACGCGAGGAGTGGGGCGCCGGCACAGAGACACAATCGAACGCCCTATGGTGAGTTGCCAGTATCCTCTCTAATGCCGGGGTAGGCAGTGAGTGCTGTGGAGACACAGCGTGGAAGCTCAGCCTGCACAGAGTGATCATGAAGTGTCACACCTGCAATTCCTCAGCAGTTGCGAGAAGTACGAAGTCAAGTATGAGAATGAAGCTTCTTGTTAACTGTGGGAACATATTCTGGATACTTGATGTAGCTGCCCCATGACTCTAGATATGTGTCAGCAGACCACACATTTTAAACCTGCAGCCATATGTAAGTCACAGTTCTATTGTCTGCCACACACAGACCCTGCCGCCACTTTGTGTCCATTGGACAAATTTCTCTTTCTTGTGGACCACGCTAGTTTTATTTTGCGAGCTAGGAGGTCTCAGGGCTGTGCTTTAAACCACTTGTGTGTAAATATAGATGGATTGCGCTTGAAGAATTAGCACCCAACAAATCACCACCACCATAAGGATTACAAAATGGACATTAGACTGGTAGTGACCCAAATTTATTAAATTCAGAAAACACTATGATTTATTCCTTCTCCCATCATTGGTGCAGGGGGCTTATAGGTTAATGTAACACACACAACACACACTTTCTATTGTGCACGTGAGGATTCCGTTACGATTAAATCTCGAAGTGTGGCTGTATTCCTGATGGTCACATTGACGTGCTTGCATGGTAACCACACTAACAAGGTGCTCTATGCTAAGGTCCCTCTGGGTTATCACCGGATCCTAAAACAACGCAGAGTTTCAATGAGTGTGTTGTTTATTTCCCCTCTCGATAACACAACTCCAGGTTGCCACTGAGTTATAATCAGGGTATTACGTGTATGCAATGTAGCAAGATACTGATAATATTACTCATAGATACCCTTGTGGTATGCAACCAGGTACTCTCCTTCAGCAGGAGGGCTAGACAAGTCAGATACATCTCTATGTGCAATCACAAGTGTAGTGATGCTTGATTTTCAAGATGTTTCACGTGAGGATAACATGGGGCGGAAGCCGGCGTCGTGGCCCCCCCCCTCTCATGGCTCGCCCAGCCTGGTCCATTTGGCAACACCCCTGCGCTCCAGACGCTGTCTCCAGCGGAACCTTAGCCGACCCTGCGCTGTAATTTTTTCCCACTATCCGGTTATAACGCGATCGCATCGGGTGGATCAGCACTGACGTTATAACGGGTTCGATGTACTTTGTGCCTGATTCAAGAGATGGTCATCTAGTTGTTTTGAGCATTTTGCAGTGTTGTGTTGTAGTTCCATTGTAGGACCAAGCGGCATATTGAGTTGTAGAGGGTGTCTAGTTTGCTAAGGATGTTCGGGGTCCGTGCTTATACTATGACCACATCAGTCTATAGTTGGTATTAGCCATGTTGTGTGATGCGATTTGTGACCAACGGCTTGGAGGATTTGTTCCTATAAAGTACACACCTAGTTGGCATAGTTTTGGATGTCAAACAATTGCCCAAATATTAAATCTCATGACTGGTTAGACTGGTGTTAAACTTGGTTATGATCTGTAGTTCTGTCATTGGCAGCTTTAGAAATTTAGCTGTAGTCCCAATACATTGTAGTTTTGCCAGTGTGAAAATAACACTTTGTTTTGGGAAACAGTTTTCGAGTTCTTGAAAAATCAGATTGGATTCCGGTCCTTTTTTCGAAAATTAATCTGGCCCGTCCTCCAAGCTTCTGTCCCATGGGCCAATAGGAAGGCACAATTTCATCAGAACATACATGGCAGCATCCTATTGCGCGATTCTTGAATTTAGTAAGCGATAAGTGAACATTTTGCCCTAAAAGGTTGCTAGGTTTTCTCTGGATCCCATTTATGCTGGTTTCTCGTGATAGCTTGGCATTCTCACGGGTGCTGGGTAAGAAGTTTCCATGATTCTTCCTTATTTTGCAGAGTGTGGAGACTTTTAAAGCCATTCTGCGCGGTTTAAGTTATGACACCTTCCGATGCCCAACAGACACCTTGCAGCCCATTCATTACGAGTTCTAGTGTGCAATAAAACAGTGTAGTCTGTGAGTTTTCCTACCAAACGTCCGAACAGCCACCTCTGTACTCCGATTCTGGTGCATGTTGCAGAGACATAACGAGAAAAATCCAGATCTAGGGTTGGAGAGAGTTCCGAAGGATCTGAGAATGTAGACCTATTCCTGTCTGCGTCCACTGCAGAGTTGTTATTGTTGTGCTAGGAGTTACATTTCTAAAGGAATTATTATTTTATATTCTTTTTCATGCCTGCGTTACACGTCCTTGGACCTGTTTGCGTGACTGTGTGTTTAGACTCTGCGTCGAGAGCAGGGTAAAACTTTTTAAATCCAGGCCCCGCATTCATTTTAGAATTCCATATCTGTGACTTACTGACAACCTAACCCAGACCTGTGACTCTCTGTAAAACATAACCCAGACCTGTGACTTACTGTACAACCAACCCAGACATGTTGACTCTCTGTACAACATAACTCAGACCTGTGACTTACTGACAACCTAACCCAGATCGTGACTTATGTACAACCTAACCCAGACCTGTGACTTACTCTACAACCTAACCCAGATCTTGACTTACAGTACACCTAACCCAGATCTGTGACTTACTGTACAACCTAACCCAGACCTGTGACTTACTGTACAACTAACCCAGATCTGTGACTTACTGGTCAAAGAATAACCAGACCTGTGACTTACTATAAAACCTAACCCACCCCCCTGACTCGGATTACTATACAACCTAACCAGACCTGGACTTACTGTACAAACCTAACCAGACCTTGCTCTTGTAAACAAACCAGACTGGACTTACTGTTACAACCTAACCCAGACCTGTGACTTACTGTAAAACCTAACCCAGATCTGTGACTTACTGTAAACCCATACCAGAACGTACTAACTACCAACCGTAACCCCAAGACTGTGCTCGACCCTAAACGCATGTGACTTATACAACCTAACCCAGAACCTGTGACTCTACACCTAACCAGATCTGTGACTTACTGTACAACACTAACCCAGATCGTGACTTACTGTAAACCAACCCAGATCTGTGACTGTTACTGTACAACCTAACCAGACCTGTGACTTACTCTCAACTAACCCAGAGTCTGTGACTTACTGTACACCTACACCGACTGTGACTCTTGTACAACCTAACCAGATCGTGTGACTACGTGTACAACCTAACCCAGATCTGTGGACTTACTGACAACCTAACCAGATCGGTGACACTTGCTACAACCAACCCAGACCTGTGACTTACTTACAACCTAACCCAGACCTGTGACGTATGTGTCAACCTAACCACCCGAGACTTATCTGTACAACTAACCCGATCTGTGACTTACTGTACAACCTAACCAATCTGACTTACTGTAACAACCTACCCAATCTGTGACCATGTTGACAATCTAACCCAGATGTGACTACTGTACAATCACCGATCTGTACTTACTATCAACCTAACCCAACCTGGCCTCTCTGTACAACATAACCAGATCTGTGACTTACTGTACAACCTAACCCAGATCTGTACTACTGTACAACCTAACCCAGATCCTGTGGACTTACTGCTACACCTAACCCAGACCGTGACTTACTGTACAACTAGCCCCGACTGTACTTCGGTACAAACCTAACCCAGATCTGTGACTTACTGTACAACCTAATCCCGATCTGCCTACCGTGACTTACGACAACCTAACCCAGACCTGTGACTTACTGTACAACCTAACCGACCTGTGACTTACTCTACAACCTACACCAGAAACCTGGACTTACGTAACAACCTAACACCAGAACCTGTGACTCTCTGTACAACCTAACCCAGATCTGGAGTACTGTACACAACCCAGACCTGTGACTTACTGTACAACCAACCCACTGTGACTTAGTACACACCTAACCCAGTACTGTGACTTACTGTAAACCTACCCCTCTGTGACTTACTGTACACCAACCCAGATCTGTGACTTACTGTACAACAACCAGATTGTGACTTAGTACAACCAACCCAGACCTTGACTAACTGTACACTAACCAGATCTGTGACTTACTGTACAACCTAACCCGATCTGTGACTACTGTACAAACCTACCCAGACCTGTGACTTACTGTACAACCCAACCCAGACCTCGTGACTTACTGTACAACCAACCCAGATCTGTGACTTCTGTACAACCTAACCCAGACCTGTGACTTACTGTACAACCTAACCCAACCTGTGACTTACTGTACAACCTAACCAGACCTGTGACTTACTGTCAACCTACCCCGACTGGACTTACTGTAAAACCTAACCCAGACCTGTGACTTACTGTACAACCTATCCCAGATCTGTGACTTACTGTACAAACCTAACCCAGACGTGACTTACTGTACCACATAACCCAAGACCTGTGACTTACTGTACAACATAACCCAGATCTGTGACTTACTGTACAATAACCCGACCTGGCTTATGACAACCTTACAGACCTGTGACTTACTGTAAAACCAACCCAGATCTGTGACTACTGTACAACCTAACCAGACTGACCTGTACGGACACAACATAACCATATCTGTGACTTAGTAAAACCTAACCCAGATCTGGATACTGTACAACCTAACCAGACCGTGACTTACTGTACCAACCAACCAGACCTGTGACTTACTGTACAACCTAACCACGACCTGTGACTATGTTCAAACAAACCAGATCTTGATTACTGTACAACCATCCCACATCTGTGACTTACTGTAAACCTACACCCCTTGGACTCTCTGTACAACATAACCGATCTGTGACTTACTGTACAACCAACCCAGACCTGTGACTTACTGTACAAACTACCCAGATCTGTGACTACTGTACAACCTAACCCACGATCTGTGACTTAACTGTAACACCTAACCCAGATCTGTGACTTACTGTAACCTAACCCAGCATCGTGACTTACTGTACAACCTAACCCAGATCTGGACTTACTGTACAACCTAACCCAGATCTGTGACTTACTATACAACCTAACCCAGATCTTGGACTTACTGTACACCTACCCAATCGTGAACTGTACAACCTACCCAGTCTGTGACTTAATACTCCCCAACTATAACCCTACCCGATTGTGACTACTGTACAACCTACCCAATCGTATCGTTACTGTACACCTAACCCAGATCTGTGACTTACTGTAAACCTAACCAATCTGTGACTTACTGTACAACCTAACCCAGATCGGACTTAACTGTACAACCTAACCCAGACTGTGATCTTACGACAAACCTAACCAGATCTTGACTTACTGTACAACCTACCCAGATCGTGACTTACTACTGTCAACCTAGAATTACTCATACCATCTGGACTTCTGTACAACCTACCCAGATGTGACTTACTGTAAAACCTAACCATATCTGTGACTTACTGTACACCTACCAGACCTGCACTTACTGTACAACTCAACCCAGACCTGTGACTTACTGTACAACCTAACCCAGACCTGTGACTTATTGTACAACCTAACCCGATACTGTGACTACTGTACAACCTAACCCAATCTGTGACTTACTGTACAACCTAACCCAGACTGGTGACTTACTGTACACACTAACCAGATCTGTGACTTAAACTGTAACAACCTAAACCCGATCTGTGACTTACTGTACCAACACCAGATCTGTGACTTATGGCAACCGTAACCCAATCTGTGACTAATACTGACTAAACCGATCTGACTAAACTACAACGCCATACCTTGAGTGTAACCTAACCATCTGATTGTAACTAACCTAACCTCTAGAAAATAACCACTGTGACTTCTGTACAACCTAAACAACGGAATGTGACTTCTGATACAACCTAACCCAGACCGGACTTAATGTACAACCTAACCCAGATCTGTGACTTACTGTACAACCTAACCCAGACCTGTGACTTACTGTACAACCTAACCCAGATCTGTGACTTACTGTACAACCTAACCCAGATCTGTGACTTACTGTACAACATAACCCAGACCTGTGCGTTTCTACGAACAGGATTAAATGATCCCACTGCATTGTACATGTAAAACCTATGTATATCTCTCCGGTGCATTAGGATTGTCGTAACATCCATTTCCAACATGTTTCTTTGTGCTGCCGGTGTGCACACTGCTTTACAAAGCAGAATAACGTATTCCTTTTTAAACCCTTCACTGCCCGGGACACTTTGTATGTCATTCAGCTACTGCCCTGCTCCGATAGTGATGGAGTTAAATATATTCATGCTTATTTCAGGGTTCGAAGAGTCTGTAACAACTGGTAGCAGAAGACTCTTTAAAACGGAATTCTGCTTTACCAGGGGGTCCTCTGGGGGGAACGCACATTATTTGTAGCTCCGGGGAGCTCCTTTTCCCATCATACTGATGGTTTAAATGCCTACTGTATGTGTTCGTCCTCTTTAGTGAAATCAAAATGCCTGCCCAAACTTGCGGGTCCCGCAGCCGCAACTAATTGCTAAATAACGGGGTTTAGCTCCAGATTGACCGTCTGCTTCAAATTCTTTAAAAAAAATTATATATATATATCTATACATTGAAATTTGACAAGATTAAGGCATTCAATAAGTGCAAACCTGCTTTAAAGGCACTTTGGTTTAACATAGATTAGTTTGTCATCTTTTTAGATAGGAAAGGTATACAGGGATATAGCAAATAAGTAAACATGGGAAGGATGTTGATCCAGGGATTAATCTGATTGCCAATTCTTGGAGTCAGGAAGGAATTTATTTTTCACTTTGAGATATCATTGGATGATATGACACTGGGGTATTTAGTTTGCCTTCCTCTGGATCAATAAGTAAGTATAGATATAGGATAAAGTATCTGTCGTTTAATTTAGCATAGGGTGAGCTTGATGGATGTCTGTCTTTTTTCAACCTCCTATATTATGTAACTATGTAATTCAAAGGGGTTGGGTCGCCATCTTGACTTGCTTATTTGTTAATCAATTGTTATTACCGCGAGTGATATTTGAGGTAGGTAGCTGTATATTGCTGCACACTCTCCCGTAGCCTCCATGACTGCTTTTCCTATTCCACAGTACGGCTGTGCAATAGAAAGTAAAAAAGGTGCAGACTGCGGGTCTCTCCGAGAACCAGAGCCCATCACTTCTCTCCTCCCAAATATCTCTTCTGTCCATAAACAAAAGAGCCACGAGAAGGGGTGAGCAGGGGGCGCGGCAGGAAGGGGTTCTGCAAAACACAGATTTTAAGATTTTAGAGATTGCGGCGGCGTAAATTGCACATTCATACTTTTGTATTCGTGGTTACTCTGAACTTTGTTGACCATTTGATTATTTTATGTTGGTGCCGGACGCCACAGATTTTGTTTTGCTGTAAACTTCAAGGCCATGATTGGTAATATTTTAATAAAGCACTAGAATTCTTTCAAAATACAATAAGCTGCCCATGTAGCCCCATTTTCCCCCTCCCCCCCCCCCCCAATTCCCCTTAGAAACAGCCCTGGTACTGGGGGTCCCCGCTGGAAATGAAGCCCACCCTTCCATTCAAGTCGCAAATGGAGCCTTCATTTCTGTCCTCGGCCCCCTTGAAATAATTTTTTTCTAAAAGGATTTGTTTGTAAACAGTTATTTTCCTCATTTCGGGGTCTCTCCGACCTTTTATTCACGGTACTCCCACCTGTTTAGAAGTTCGGCTTAACCAATTATGGCGTGTTTCTCTAAAAGCAATCGTGCATCATTATTTTGTACAGCACAAACACCCCACCAGGCTCGGCCTTTCATTGTCGCTCACATGGCCGTGGACTGAGAGATCAAAGCGACCGGAATTCACGTTCACAATATAACCTGAACCTACATATAGCATCGTGTTTTGGTACTAATCAGGTACAATGTAAGAAGAAACGCACCATTGTTCTTTCAATGGGATACTTTGTATTGGCTTTTCCCCTGTTTGTACTTATGGCAACGAGCTTTGCACAAACCCATTTCAATAAGGTTCAAATTAATAGAGAGGAGTTTGAATAAGACAGACTCGTGTTGGAACCTCAATGCGCGTCCTTCGTATTTACTTTAACGTTTTGAAAACCCTAACAAACCTCTTACGGTTCCATAATAATTATCATGTTAAAACTTCTGTGCGTTTTAGAGGAATGTTTTTTTTTTTTTTTTTTTAAACCCCAAAAGAAATTTAATGAGAGGAGACAAAGAAACTTCAAAGGGGTTTTCCCTGTGATTGTAGTGTTAGAAGTATTGCTAGAAAATAGGTTACATGTCTCTGTGTAATGTGGAATACTCATTAGCTGCTCATTTTAATGCCATTCCAAGGGAACCTATAACACTGCATTCATTGCCTTTAAGCAAAGCCTAAATGAATCTCTTTAAATGTTTGTTTCTTCATTTGTGGTCTCATTGAGGCACTGACATTCTGTTGAACCACCCTAAAGAGAGAATAAGAAACGACGGGTGTGTTTAGGGTTGGCTTTGATGAGAAGTTATTCTTTGGAGAGGTTTGGTGGCTTTGCCGTCATTGATAACATTTTGTTTGACCAACGAAAGGGCTAAACTTTGATGTGGTACCTAGGCCTTGATGCCTGTTTTTGATGTTTTTACGGTGTCCTGTTGCAAAGAAACAACTAACACTTTATTCTCATGTCTGTCTGAAATATACACAGCACTGAATAAAGTAGGAATCGTTGCTGATACCATTCCACACTCGTTTGTTTTTCAGCTACTCTTCCGTAGTCCAGAAATACGATGAATTCCTGTTTGTACTGAAAACTATTCAAAATGATTGAAACATACCAATACTTGTCTGGTCTTTAAAGAAGGTGCGCCGCAATCCTGCGGGCGGGATGTGTATCAATGTCTCATGGCTGCAAAATTAGGGAAAAAATAGAGTATTAAACTGCACCTTTTTTACTAACGAAAGGGAGTCTCATTGAAGGCTTTGAGATCTCTCTGGTGGATAAATGTGGTGCACTTTTGTGCTCCAGTTTCACAGCCGGGAGACTGACCCTTCGAATGTAATAGTATCAGTAGCAGCTCTGGGGATTATTGTATTCTCGTGTATCTCATTTGTCAGTGGACACTAACCCAATGGAATGGAAGTTGGTGGCCATCCACCACTTGCAACGATTTGCTTTTCCTTCCTTCCGTACTGATTTTCTTTCCCTCATCCTCCACCTCCACGCAGGAAGATTGGGGGAATGTATTAACATATATACCGAACAGAAAAGAATTACCGACAAATACAGATGTATGTAATGTTATTTCACCTGTTGTTGCACTGTAACATGTTACCACTGTTGCCCATTTTAGCTCGTTATGCAATTTGGAATTGAATTCAATGTAATGCCTTACCACACGGTAATGAGTGCAATAACGTGGGACATCTGTATTTCTTCTTCACCCTTTGGCAGTGCTTAACGGTGGAATGGAGCTCTTTCCCTGGGTTGGACAGGATTCAACTTCTGCTGCACCTTTTATAAAATGACCCACCCTCCGCCATTAATCTTCATAGCACATTTTTTAGTTTTTCATTTCTAGCTTCAATAGAGAAGCTGACGTTCCTTACAAAGCCTCCCTGCCGAGATAGCAAAGGGGAAGGTTGACTGTGACCGTCCTCTTCAAAGCCCAAGAGACTTATCAAGTGGCTGTATGTTGGGACACCCTCTCTCGTGTAGACGCTGAGCTCTCGGCAGGTTAGGTCTGGTTTCGCGTTTTTTTTTGGCTGAAGGTGACATCGCTAGTATCAGCGTCTATTCCGGCTATGGAAGATCGGCCTTGGCAGGTTTGTGCAGTGGTATTCGGAGTAGCGGGCGGCTCCTTCCCCACCTCTTTCTCTCCCCCCCCAACTTTGTTATATATACACCACTTGGGACCGGACAACAGAAGTGACGTCAGATGCCGACTGAGGTGATGGGATCTACAGGAAGATTTGTGCTCTAGACTAGAGCTGGTCTTTGGGGTTTCCAGCATTTTAACAAGGTAGCACCTATGCACGCAATCCCTCAATACCATTACTTCATCTATTTTGGGTTCTATATGGATGGCAGTATATTTAAATACTCGTTTTGCAGAACATGTCCAATATCCCCGAATTTCCTATGGAGACAGACAACTGCAAAATTCAAGCATTGAATCAGTGCTTTTTGTGATCGACCTATGCCTGTTGAGACCAAAAAGGAATATTGCACTGGTTGTGCCATAGAATAGCAGAAGAATCTTCATCAACATTTATTGAAATATAAAATTGGTGCAAAATACTTTAAATCACATTACCCAATGTCCAAGGATACTGACCCTGGATATATGTATGGCCACTTAGAAAAGACCTCTTCTGACTGGGAGGAATATCTGGATTTAGACCAGTTAGAGTGCTCCTCGCAGGGGGAAGGGGGAGCTTAAGGAAGATTTAAGCTTATTTTTTCTCGCTACGATATTAAAACAATGTAATAAAATCTATCCGTACTGTGATAAAGTGATTACAAATAAATCCTAAAGAAACAGGATAACATGTTTTTCGGGGTCAGAATAATTCAGAAGTAAATGATTGATAGAAAATGGGGAGCATCAGCTAAAAGGATCCTATTGTCTAAATTTTTTTTATCAGATTTAACCTTTTCAGACCAAAAATACTACTACATGGAATTTCGCCCCTAAAATAGTCACTTCGATGGCAAGACCGTACTTCTTTTACAAACTTAATGGACAAGAAAATCAAACAAAACGATTGTATAATCATTTTAATTTGTTGACCTGTAAAGTATTGCCATGCCCCCTTAAATGGAGGCGTGTTTTGACTCCAGAAAATAAATGATGCTGATGAGCTTACATTATAAAGGACCTTTTCGGAGCAACAGCACAGAAGTCCGCAGTTGGGACAGCTGGTATTCTGAGGTCGTTTAGAGCCTGGCTCACGGCTCGGACTAGTCCTTATTTCTGGAGTTTCTAGGAAGAAAAGTGAGTTGTTTCCTCAAAATAGTGATTGACTTTTCTGTAATGCCACATTTGACATCATCAAGTTATCAGCAAAGGCATCTGTTAATGCAATAGTCTGACTGCCTCCCTAAATAGTCTTTGTTCAGTCTCTTTAATGGCATTACCTTTTTTGGCCAATAATTGTATTTTGTTATTGATAAAGCTTCAGGGGGGTTAAAGTAAGTTTCTCCCCCAAAAAGAAGACTTATACCATCTTTTCGACTACCATTTTGGTGATATTGATCCATTTCGACCTCCTCCGGAACTAGACCGTTTCGAGGTGCAAGAAAATCTGCTGGGTACAGGCAGACGAGAGACGAGGAAGGAGAGGCGCATGTTCTTCAATCAAGTCCAGAGACTTTTTATGCCTGGACCATTACATGAGGAAGCAGAATTTTGTCATCAATGGCAACTAACATTTATACAAATGGGTATGTCAAATGGAGGCAGCAGCAGATGCAGTCACGGTCAAGAGTGCCCCACTTCAAAGATTGTGCATCACAGAAGCCACCTAAAATCCAGATATAATATGGCACTTCGCAATGCGTTAATAGCATTTCTGGGCAACACAGCCAATTCACAGGTCCCAGAACATAAAACATTGAGGGGGTCTGTGCCCACCTGTTTTTGGTCCCCAAACCTTTGGGATCATACAGGGAAGTACTAGACCTGAAATATCTCAATCCGTTCGTAAAGAGGTTGTACTTCAAGTAAGATCCATACAGACTCTGCTAGAACCATAGAATTATGTGGCATCCCTGGATTTGAGAAGTGGCTTACTTGTGACCATTTGACGAAGCCACCAAAAGTTCCTCTGATTCTGTATAAAGTCATGAAACTATTGGAGGCTTTTGAATTCACAGCATTCGTTTGGCCTGTCGTCGGCCTTCACAGGATAACGCCGGCATTTAGACCAGAAGGCATCATGCTAGTTCCGTGTTTACACGATTGACTAATAAAAGCTTGTACAGCTCATACCACATTAGCAGAGTCGTCATCCAGGTGATTCAGCAACATCGTTAGAGCATAAACTTTGAGAAAAGCGACCCTGAGCAACGAATACAATATTTCTTTACTTGGATACCATTTAGGAAAATACTTTTTTTTTTCTGAGCGAAATATGCGGAAGCTCGTCTGTATCGGCACAGTGTAAAAATAAGTGTGTGTGTGTGTGTGTATGAGAACAGATTGCACTCACGTGAATCCAGGCGGCAGTTGGTGCTTGTCCCATAAAAGTAGAATAAAAGAATGTATCCTTACCAGGAAGACTTTGCAGCAAAAACGAGGCAGCACACAAAAGGTAAGGTAATACAAGGTGTTATTAAAGGTAAGTGGCACACACACCGATGTTTCGGTCCCCTGAACAGGACCTTTGCACTACCTTGAGAAAGGTCCTGTTCAGAGGACAGAAACGTCGTTTATCTTTAAGTCTGCCCGGTAAGGATACATTGTATGTATATATATGTATGTGCAGTGGTCGATAAATCACCCAAAAATCTACTCGCCGAACAAAAAAATATACTCGCCACCTAGCCACGCCGCCAGTCCCGCCCCCAGGCCAGCTTTTTTAACAAAAAAAGTAATAAATTCCTAGTAAGAACAACATTAGTTTTTTACATAAGTTTATTTATTGTAGTTCATTATACTACAATTAGTCTTTGTTACGTGTGTGTGTGTGTGTGTGTATATATGTCGGATTTAGAAAAAAAAGCCAGATGTGAATGACTAGTTTCCTGAACCCCATAACTAGTGTCTGGACGACCCCGCTTCACAATATCTAATGCAGCAATCCCGCCTGGGATCTTACCTGATCCGCAGTCCCTCAATGTCCAGGTACCCGCATTCCCGCAATGTTATACATTGGAGGGGAGGTATTCCCTACCTGTCTTCTGGGTTAGAGGGGATTCCGATGTCTTCCGTGTGAAGCTCGAGAGTCAGATCTGGAAGAAAGCAGTGTAAGTTATTTCGGTGTAGTATAGGGCAGTTAAGATATGTAGGGTAAATAAGAGATCCAGAGTGTAAGAGAGAGCGTGTGGGTGAGAGACAGAGAGTGTGAGAGAGAGACAGAGACAGACACACAGAGACAGACACACAGAGACAGAGACAGACACACAGAGACAGAGACTGACACACAGAGACAGAGACTGACACACACAGGAGACAGAGGAATGGACCACACAGAGGACAGAAGACTGACACACGGGAGACAGAGAAACTGACACACGAGACAGAGACTGGAACACACCAGAGCAGGAGGGACTGACACACAGAGACAGAGGGAACTGCACACACCAGGAGACAGAGGGACTGGACACACCCAGAGACGAGACACACAGGACGGACGAGACGCACCAGAGACAGAAAGACACACAGAGGGACAGAGGACGGGAACACACAGGGACAGAGATGACACAACAGAGACAGGAGACTGACACACAGAGGACAGAGAGACTGAACACACAGAGAACAGAGACTGACCACACAGAGACAGAGACTGGACACACAGAGACAGAGACGTGAACACACGAGATGAAACAGAGGAACGGACTGCACACAGAGAACAGGAGGACATGACACACAGAGACAGAGACCGGGGGACTGACACACAGAGACAGAGACCTGGACACACACAGAGACAAGAGACGACACACGAGACAGGAGACTGACACACACAGATCAACACAGCCAGACAGAGACTGACACACAGAGACAAGAGACGACAACAGAGACAGAGAACTGACACACACAGAGACAGAGAGGGACTGACACACAACAGAGACTGACGACAGAGACTGACACACAGAGACAGAGGACTGGCACAACAGAGCAGAGGACTGACCACGACAGAGGACAGAGGACCTGACACCAAACAGAGACAGAGACGACCCAAGAGACAGGAGACTGACCACCACCGATGACAGAGAACTGACACACAGAGACAGAGACTGACACACAGAGACAGAGACTGACACACAGAGACAGAGACTGACACACAGAGACAGAGACTGACACACAGAGACAGAGACTGACACCACACAGAGACAGAGACTGACACACAGGACAGAGGACACAGACAACAGAGACTGAGGACACCACAGACACACAGAGAGAGACACACAGACACACAGAGAGAGACACACAGACACAAAGAGAGAGACACACAGACACACAGAGAGAGACGCACACAGACACACAGAGGAGGACGCACACACCGACACACCAGAGAGAGACGCACACAGACACACAGAGACCGAGACGCGCACAGAGAGACGCGCACAGAGAGACGCGCACAGAGAGACGCGCACAGAGAAGACGCGCCACAGAGAGACGCCAAGAGACCGCACAGGAGACGCGCACAGAGAGACGCGCACAGAGAGACGCGCACAGAGAGACGCGCACAGGGAGACGCGCACAGAGAGACGCGCACAGAGAGACGGCGACAGAGAGACGCGCACAGAGAGACGCGCACAGAGAGACGCGCACAGAGAGACGCGCACAGAGAGCGGCCACAGAGAGACGCGCACACAGAGACGCGCACAGAGACGCGCACAGAGACGAGACCGCAAACAGAAGAGACGCACACAGCAGAGAGACCAAAGACACGAACCAACGACACCAGAGACGCGACACACACAGAAGAGACACACACAGAGAGACACACACAGAGAGGACATTGCGACAGGGTGAGGGAGAGAGGGGTGAGGGCGACCAGGGTGAGAGACGAGGGTGAGGGGACAGGGTGAGAGAGGTGTGAGGGCGGACAGGGTGAGAGGAGAGGGTGAGGGCGGACAGGGTGAAGAGAGGGTGGAGGGCGACGGGTGAGAGCAGGGACAGGGCGACACAGGGACAGGGCGACACAGGGACAGGGCGACACAGGGAAAGGGCGACACAGGGACAGGGCGACACACTCACAGGGCGACACAGGGACAGGCGGACACACTCCACAGGACGACACACTCACAGGGCGACACACTCGCGCACACACGCGCGCGCGCACACACCACACACACACTGGGTGGGTATTCATTGGAAGGAGGTGGCCCCACCTGTTCATCCAGCCTTGTCCTCCACATCCCTGATGAAAAGAAGCTCTTTTTGGTAGCTTCGAAACGCGTTGGATAGAGATTGGCAGGGTCTGGTTCCCATCCTAGCCTCCCTAAACTATTTTTAGCGATTTTCTGAATGGACCAGAGACTACACAAGACAAGACTGACCACAGAGCACACAGACGACTAGAGACAAGACTGACACACAGAGACAGAGACTGACACACAGAGACAGAGACTGACACACAGAGACAGATGACACCACAGAGGACGACTGACACACAGAACAGAGACTGACTACACAGAGACAGAGACTGACACAATGGAGACAGAGGACTGGACAAACCCAGAGACACGGGAACTGACACACAGAGACAGAGGGAACGGACACACAGAGACAGAGATGACACACAGAACATAGCCAGACTGACACACAGAGACAGAGACTTGACACACAGAGACAGAGACTGGACACACAGCGACGAGACTGACACCATAGAGAGCAAGAGACTGACAACGAGACAGGGACTGACAAAGAGACGAGGGGGAACACACAGAGGACAGAAGACTGACACACGAGGACAGAGGGACGACACACAGAGACAGAGGGACAACACAACAGAGACCGACGACAGAGGAGACGATGACACAGAGACAGAGAACCGACACACAGCAGGAACACACACACAGACAAGAGAGAACACACACAGGCACCAGAGAGAGACACCACGAACACAGCAGAGAGAGACACCACAGGACACAAAGAGTAGGACGCACAAGACACAACACGAGAGGAGACGACACAGACACACAGAGAGAGACGCCCGCGCACAGAGAGAAGCGCACAGAGAGACGCGCACAGAGAGACGCGCCACAGGAGAGCGCAGCACAGAGAGACGCGCACAGAGAGACGCGCACAGAGAGACGCACACAGAGAGACGCACACAGAGAGACGCACACAGAGAGACACACACAGAGAGACACACACAGAGAGACACACACAGAGAGACATTGCGACAGGGTGAGGGAGAGAGGGTGAGGGCGACAGGGTGAGAGAGAGGGTGAGGGCGACAGGGTGAGAGAGGGTGAGGGCGACAGGGTGAGAGAGAGGGTGAGGGCGACAGGGTGAGAGAGAGGGTGAGGGCGACAGGGTGAGAGACAGGGACAGGGCGACACAGGGACAGGGCGACACAGGGACAGGGCGACACAGGGAAAGGGCGACACAGGGACAGGGCGACACACTCACAGGGCGACACAGGGACAGGGCGACACACTCACAGGACGACACACTCACAGGGCGACACACTCGCGCACACACGCGCGCGCACACACACACACACACTGGGTGGGTATTCATTGGAAGGGAGGTGGCCCACCTGTTCATCCAGGCCTTGTCCTCCACATCCCTGATGAAGAAGCTCTTTTGGTAGCTTCGAAACGCGTTGGATAGAGATTGGCAGGGTCTGGTTCCCCATCCTAGCCTCCCTAACCTATTTTTAGCGATTTTCTGAATGTGAATTTTTTTTTTGGACTTTCTCCATTGAAATCCACACGCGCGTCACCCGTGACGTCACGGGAGTGCGCGAGCGCCGGAAGAAGATCCCACGTGGGCAGCGCGGTGTGTATAGTGAGAGGAGAGCCCTGAGGCATTACTGTGTCTTAAGGACATCCAAAAACGAACTGCCACGAGCCCAGCAGATGCCACTACCAGTGGGGGAACTCTGAACAGCTCAAGGGCTGCAGCTGCCGCCTGCAGAGGTCCAGGATAAGTGAGAGATACCACTGTGACTTGCTAGAAGACAGCTGCTGCACCAGAGGGCTACATTACTCCATCCAGAGGCTTTCCATTGTGGTAACATTGTGCTGATGTTTGCACAGATATGCTTTTATTCTTCTGCTTAAATGTACGCTTAATACTCACCATTTTTTCACAAATATAATTTGTACCTACATACTTCACTATTGCGTTTTGCGCTGTTCTTTTTGTCTTTTTCTCTTGTCCTCCACATGCCAGCTGCGGGCTGAGGGTCGGGCAGCCAGGCGGGGGGGTCGGGCAGCCAGGCGGGGGGGGGGGGGGGCGGGCAGGCGGGGGGGGGGGTCGGGCAGTGCGGGGGGATCGGGGGCCAGCGGAGGACAGCCGCACGGCCACACCAACCTCCCCATGAGAAACGTGGCCGGACTGGGAATTTTGCCATGTATAGACATGGCCTTTAGCACTCATGGGAAGAGAGTTCTCTTGTGTCAGGGTAGTGACTCATGAAACTGTGGTCTCGGTTTAGGCCACCGCTAAGTGTCCCGAACAGTTGCATACATTTGTATTCATGCAACCGTCTCCATCGGTGTTCTAAGATTACCTTTGAGTATGGCCACCTTCAGATCGTTCATCTAATGACCAGAGTCAGAGAAATGTTCGCCGACAGGACTGTCTCTTGTTCCGCGTGTGATGCTGTGGTGATGCAGATTTATTCTCTTGTTTAGCCCTTGCCCTGTGTGTGTGTGTATATATATATATGTATATACACACACACACACACACACACACGTGTGTATATGTGCAGCTTGTAGGAATCCCCTTTCATGCTTCTCAAGTCAAACATGGCAGTGTAATAAGAATACGTGCAGCTAAAGTGTAAGCTCTTTGGTCCGGGCCCTCCTTCTCAGTGGTTACTTTGCAGGATTATGCTGTGACCTGTATAGTTCTTCCCTGCGACGTGTGCACAGACTGGTGCTAGATGAATAAAAGTGCAGTTCTTTCCATCACATTGAGCCTATTCAGGAATTGCATCTTCCAATATGACATATTTCTATCGGAGACAAGTTGCATCGTAACGACAGTTTCCTGGTAACACAGCATTCCGCACATTCATTTTCCTGCTCTTCCTTTCTAACACTCGCGGCTCTTCTCGCTTTCTCTTTCTCCGGCGTTCGGCTGCTCTGTTGTCCGCGGTTCATTCACTATGATAGAAAAGGCTTTGTCTAATTATAAAGCCAGTTATTTTAAGGATATAGTTTACCAGTGGTAAAAGCCATTTACGTTGTAGTTTATTGATTTTTAATTAATACTGCCTGGGCTTTTTCAACACTGGCCGACCCGGTAACAGCTTGTGGCATTTTTTTTTTTACATTTCCCATCTTCTCTTATTGCTTTGTACAATGTCATTTATTTTCAATGAGAAAAGGCACCTCCGCCAGGTTAAATGGGTTAAAACATAGATTGAAACATTCTGCTGCTGGGAAACCTTGATCCTTTGCCAAAGTATTTAAACAATTTAGTGTTTTGGTTCCTTCGCTCCAATCTGCTTCTCGGATCGCTTGCTAATTAATCCAGTTAATTCTTTGTAGACACACTGTATTCATTGCTTTTGCTTGCGCTTCCATCTGAGAACCCTATTTTGTTTTTGAAGCCAACCTAAGCTCTGTTAGAAAGGGTCTATTACTATAAGAGCTGGCAGATGTGTATCAAGTGTTCCACTGATGCAGACCTTTGTCGTCGGAAAATATTGCATTATACGTATGTAAATGGGGGAGACTTTGTTTTGTGATGGTGCTTTCACTCACACACACGCTTTTATCAGCAGTGCGTTTGCCATTTTATGCTCCCAGGGAGGCAATTTCAAGCATTTGAGGTCTGTATTAAACTTTGAGAAAAGTATGTTTAGACGCACTGCTCTGAGTTGTGGAGCTGAATTTGGGCACATGTAGTAACGATTTCTTACATCTAATGTAGTATGTTAGATTTGCACCACTTGAGATGCGAAGGATTTTGTGGGGTAAACATAAGACAAAAAGAATGGGGCAGAGAGACACAAACTGTCATACAGTACATTTGATTATAATGTGTGCACCATCCAACTCTCCCCAAATCTTCCTACTGACTCTCCCCAATGTGCAAGTTGGGGCAGAGACGCAGAATGTGATGCATCTCATTATAATCTGTGCACCATGTAACTCCCCCAACTCCTACTGACTCTCCCCAAGGTGCATGCTGGGACAGAGACACAGAATGTGATACATCTCATTATAATCTGTGCACCATATAACTCCCCCCAACTCCTCCTACTGACTCCCCACAAGATGCAATCTGGGATAGAGAGACACAGAATGTAATAAATCTCATTATAATCTGTGCGCCATGTAACTCCCCCAACTCCTCCTACTGACTCTCACCAAGGTGCAAGCTGGGGTAGAGACGCAGAATGTGATACATCTCATTATAATCTGTGCGCCATGTAATCCCTGACTGGTACCTCTGCTAAGGCAGGCGTGCGCAAACATCTTGAGCTACGTCCCCTACCCGGCAGCAACACGTTTCGCGCGCCTTCTCTCAAGGACTCAGGTCAAATGACGTCGCGGGTCATGTGATGTCGTGACCCTGCTGCATTATTTGACCCGCATTGCCATGGCGACACATCGCCGAAGTCGGCGAGAGCAGGTAAAGGAGTACAGAGGCCTACGCCTCACGGGATTTAATTTAAATTCTGTGGGGGAAGAGCGCGGGGCTTCTTGTGACCGCTGCGCCCCCCCCTCACTCTCCAGAAATTTGCGCGCCCCCCAGTTTTGCGCACCTTGGCTAAGGGATCTCACTGCGAATATGGCTTTATGATAAATATATGCCACTTGGTATTCTATACCAGAACTCCCTCCTACTGTCTCTGTACGTTCCTCCACCTACCAATTAGACTGTAAGCTCCTCGGGGCAGGGACTCCTCTTCCTTAATGTTACTTTTATGTCTGAAGCACTTATTCCCATGACCTGTTATTATATTATTTGTTATTATATGTTACCACATGTATTACTACGTGAAGCGCTAGTACATTAATGGCGCAATATAAATAAAGACATACAATACAATACCTCAAGCATTAGGTAACAATGGCTAACTAGTAAACAAAAAACTAAAATAAAGCTCTCTGGTGGACATTGTGAGGGTCTCTTGCTAATGTCTGGTAATGCTTAGCACCGAACATATCAAGGAGCTTATGCATCAAGGAAATTTGGAGGAGAGGAAAAACGGGGGGGAATTTTTACCCTACGCCCTATCAAATGTATCAAAGCATTTTGCTCAATTTTGGCCTGTCTGTCCCAGCATGCACCTTGGGGAGAGTCAGTAGGAGGAGTTGGGGGAGTACATGGCGCACAGATTATAATGAGATGCATCACATTCTGCGTCTCTGCCCCAGCACACCTTGGTGAGAGTCAGTAGGAGGAGTTGGGGGAGTGAGTACATGGCGCACAGATTATAATGAGATGTATCACAGTCTGGTCTCTACCCAGCTTGCACCTGGGAGAGTCAGTAGGAGGAGTTGGGGAGTTACATGGTGCACAGATTATATGAGATGTATCACATCTGCGTCTCTCTATCCCAGATTGCATCTTGGAGAGTGAGAGTAGGAGAGTAGGAGGAGTTGGGGGAGTACATGGCGCACAGATTATTAATGAGATGTATCACATTCTGCGTGTCTGCCCAGCTTGCACCTTGGGAGAGTCAGTAGGAGGAGTTGGGTGGGAGTTACATGGTGCACAGATTATAATGAGAGATACACATTCTGCGTCTCTCTATCCCAGATGCATCTTGGGAGAGTCAGTAGGAGGAGTTGGGGGAGTTACGGCGCACAGATTATAATGAGATGTATCACATTCTGCGTGTCTGCCCCAGCTTGCACCTTGGGAGAGTCAGTGGAGGGTTGGGGGAGTTACATGGTGCACAGATTATAATGAGATGTATCACTTCTGCGTCTCACCCAGCTTGCACCTTGGTGAGAGTCAGTAGAGGAGTGGGGGGGGTATATGGTGCACAGATTATAATGAGATGTATCACATTCTGCGTTCTACCAGCTTGCACCTTGGTGAGAGTCAGTAGGAGGAGTTGGGGGAGTTACATGGTGCACAGATTATAATGAGATGTATCACATTCTGTCTCTGCCCCAGCTTGCACCTTGGAGAGTCAGTAGAGGAGGTGGGGGAGTTACATGGTGCACAGATTATAATGAGATGTATCACATTCTGCGTCTCTGCCCCAGCATGCACCTTGTGAGAGTCAGTAGGAGGAGTTGGGGGAGTTACATGGCGCACAGATATAATGAGATGTATCACATTCTGCGTCTCTGCCCCAGCTTGCACCTTGGGAGAGTCATGAGGAGGAGTTGGGGGAGTTACATGGCGCACAGATTATAATGAGATGTATCACAGTCTGCGTCTCTACCCCAGCTTGCACTTGGGAGAGTCAGTAGGAGGAGTTGGGGGAGTTAATGGTGCACAGATATAATGAGATGTATCACATCTGCGTCTCTCTATCCAGATTGCAATTGGGAGGTCAGTAGGAGGAGTTGGGGGAGTTACAGGTGCACAGGTTATATGAGATGTATCACATCTGCGTGTCTGCCCAGCTTGCACCTTGGGGAGAGTCAGTAGGAGGAGTTGGGGGAGTACATGGTGCACAGATTATAATGAGATGTATCACATTCTGCGTCTCTACCCCAGTTGCACTTGGTGAGGAGTCAGTGGAGGAGTTGGGGGGGTATATGGTGCACAGATATAGATGAGATGTATCACATTCTGCGTCTCTACCCAGCTGTGCACCTTGGTGAGAGTCAGTAGGAGGAGTTGGGGACGTTACATGGCGCACGATTATAATGAGATGTATCACATTCTGGTCTCTACCCCAGCTTGCACCTTGGTGAGAGTCAGTAGGAGGAGTTGGGGGAGTTACATGGCGCACAGATTATAATGAGAGTTATTACATTCTGTGTCTCTCTATCCCAGATTGATCTTGGGGAGTCAGTAGGAGGAGTTGGGAGGAGTTACATGGCACACAGATTATAATGGATGTTCACATCTGCGTCTCTGCCCCAGCTTGCACCTTGGGGAGTCAGTAGGAGGAGTGGGGGGAGTTACATGGCGCACAGATTATAATGAGATGCTATACATTCTGTGTCTCTGCCCCAGCTTGCATCTTGTGGGGAGTCAGTAGGAGGGTTGGGGGAGTTACATGGCGCACAGATTATAAGAGATATTACATTCTGTGTCTTGCACCAGCTTGCATCTTGTGGGGAGTCGTAGGAGGAGTTGGGGGAGTTACATGGCGCAACAGATTATATGAGATGTATCACATTCTGCGTCTCTGCCCAGTCAGCACCTTGGTGAGAGTCAGTAGGAGGAGTGGGGGAGGTACATGGCGCACAGATTATAATGAGATGTATCACATTCTGCGTCTCTGCCCAGCTTGCACCTTGGGGAGAGTCAGTAGGAGGAGTTGGGGGAGTTAATGGCGACACAGATTATAATGAGATGTATCACATCTGCGTCTCTGCCCCAGCTTGCACCTTGGGGAGAGTCAGTAGGAGGAGTTGGGGGAGTTACATGGCGCAAGATTATAATGAGATGTATCACAGTCTGCGTCTCTACCCAGCTGCACCTGGGAGAGTCAGTAGGAGGAGTTGGGGAGTTACATGGTGCACAGATTATAATGAGATGACATTTGGTCTCTGCCCCAGCTGCACTCTGGTGAGAGTCGTAGGAGAGTTGGGGGAGTTACATGGCGCACAGATTATAATGAGATGTATCACTCTGCGTCTCTGCCCCAGCTTGCACCTTGGGGAGAGTCAGTAGGAGGAGGGGGGGAGTTACATGGCGCAACAGGATTATAATGAGATGTATCACAGTCTGCGTCTCTACCCCAGCTTGCCTGGGAGAGTCAGTAGGAGGAGTTGGGGGAGTTACAATGGTGCACGATTAATGAGATGTATCACATTTGCGTCTTCTACCAGTTGCATCGTGGAGAGTCAGTAGGAGGAGTTGGGGGGGAGTTACATGGTGCACAGATTATAATGGATGTATCACATTCTGTGTCTCGCCCAGCTTGCACCTGGGGAGAGGCAGTAGGAGGAGTTGGGGGAGTTACATGGTGCACAGATTATATGAGATGTATCACATTCTGGTCTCTACCCAGTTGCACCTGGTGAGAGTCGTAGGAGGAGTTGGGGGGGTTATATGGTGCACAGATTATAATGAGATGTATCACATTCTGCGTCTCTACCCCAGCTTGCACCTTGGTGAGAGTCAGTAGGAGGAGTGGGGAGTTAATGGCGCACAGATTATAATGAGATGTACACATTCTGCGCTCTCTCCCCAGCTTGCCACCTTGGGAGAGTCAGTAGGAGGAGTTGGGGGGAGTTACATGGGCACAGATATAATGAGATTTATTACATTCTGTGTTCTCTTCCCAGTTGCATCTTGGGGAGTCAGTAGGAGGAGTTGGGGAGGAGTTACATTGGCCACAGATTATAATGAGATTATCACATCTGCGTCTCTGCCCCAGCTTGCACCTTGGGGAGTCGTAGGAGGAGTTGGGGGGAGTTACATGGCGCACAGATTATAATGAGATGTATCACATTTGTGTCTCTGCCCCAGCTTGCATCTTGTGGGGAGTCAGTAGGAGGAGTTGGGGGAGTTACATGGCGCACAGATTATAATGAGATTATTACATTCTGGTCTCTCCCCAGCTTGCATCTTGTGGGGGTCAGTAGGAGGAGTTGGGGGAGTNNAGAGACGCAGAATGTGATACATCTCATTATAATCTGTGCGCCATGTAACTCCCCCAACTCCTCCTACTGACTCCCCACAAGATGCAAGCTGGGGCAGAGACACAGAATGTAATAAATCTCATTATAATCTGTGCGCCATGTAACTCCCCCAACTCCTCCTACTGACTCCCCACAAGATGCAAGCTGGGGCAGAGACACAGAATGTGATACATCTCATTATAATCTGTGCGCCATGTAACTCCCCCCAACTCCTCCTACTGACTCCCCAAGGTGCAAGCTGGGGCAGAGACGCAGACTGTGATACATCTCATTATAATCTGTGTGCCATGTAACTCCTCCCCAACTCCTCCTACTGACTCTCCCCAAGATGCAATCTGGGATAGAGAGACACAGAATGTAATAAATCTCATTATAATCTGTGCGCCATGTAACTCCCCCAACTCCTCCTACTGACTCTCACCAAGGTGCAAGCTGGGGTAGAGACGCAGAATGTGATACATCTCATTATAATCTGTGCACCATATAACCCCCCCAACTCCTCCTACTGACTCTCACCAAGGTGCAAGCTGGGGTAGAGACGCAGAATGTGATACATCTCATTATAATCTGTGCACCATGTAACTCCCCCAACTCCTCCTACTGACTCTCCCAAGGTGCAAGCTGGGGTAGAGACGCAGACTGTGATACATCTCATTATAATCTGTGCGCCATGTAACTCCCCCAACTCCTCCTACTGACTCTCATAATCTGTGCGCCATGTAACTCCCCCAACTCCTCCTACTGACTCTCCCAAGGTGCAAGCTGGGGCAGAGACGCAGAATGTGATACATCTCATTATAATCTGTGCGCCATGTAACTCCCCCAACTCCTCCTACTGACTCTCACCAAGGTGCATGCTGGGGCAGAGACGCAGAATGTGATACATCTCATTATAATCTGTGCGCCATGTAGGTTTAGTACTTTGAAGGGGGGGGGACCCGGGGCAGGTAGCAATGATGCTTTTAACGGCAGCGCAGCGTTAGCAATGAGAAAGTCAGAGAGAGGCTACTCCTGTAGAGGAAAAGAGGGCAGGGCAGGATTTGCCAGGGGAGCAAGTGGCGTCCGCTTGGCTTCAGAAACTAGAGACACAGAGGGATCTGACTCGCAGCTAGAGGGCCGCAAGCCACAAGAGTCATCAGAGAATCTTGACTCGCAGCTAAGTGGGGGCAGCTGTCCGTGTACACGCGACGCGGCGGGGGCAGGAAGGCTCCGTAGTAAGAGTTATAGGAACGAGAAGTGCGTGATTGCTCTATAAGGAGAGCGGGAATGAGATGCGGCAGGGGTGAGGGTACACGCGCAGGGTGTGAGTCCCCGCTCAGTACACACGGTTCACCTGTTCCTCCAGCAATGTCGTTACTATGAGCATGAAATGCCGGAATCTGCTACTAATAGGTGAGACGGGGCGGGGCTAAAAAGAGAATGAATCTCAGCAAAAGCAGCACATCGGAACAAGAGACCATTCCGTCGTCGAACATTCTATGACTCGGTCATAGTATGAAACGATATGAAGGTGGCCAACTCAAAAGGTAATCTTTTTAGATAGAACACCGAAAGAGTAGGTGCATAATACAAATTTATGCAAAACCATGTCGGGACAAGGAGCAGTGGCAACTAAACCGAGACCGAAGTTTCATGAATCACTACTGACACAAGAGAAACTCCTTCCCATGAGTGCTAAAGCCATCATTGTCCTACATACTGGCTTATGAAGCAACACAGCTGTTCTACATATGTACAATTAATTCCATCCCTATATACCAAGGAACCAGATGATAAGCGGCTGTGGTCTCACGGACCCAGGTGACTGCGAGCCGTCTTGTCCAGGGAACCGGGTCTTGCAACGAGGTCCAAAACAGATTCAAATCTTTAGACGTTCAGCTCTCACTTGGACCTCGTGGAACCCACTTTACTTTTTAAAGTAAGTTATGTATATGTTGTGTGTTTTGTATTACACCATCTTACCTAGTCACTGCTGGTGCACGGTATTCTTGGTTTTGCCATTTTTAAGATCCCTTGGATTATTAGGGTGACGGGAGCACCCATTGGAGACATAGCAGCAAGAGAAGTGGATCCTTGAAAATATTTTCATCTTTAATTGAATACCTTGCTTGACAGCAGCGATTATGGAATATATATATTATTCGATGCCATTTCATGGAAGGATATTATCATTGGATGATTCCAAGTCAGGAGTGGAAATGGATTGTAAGCTCCTGTCTAATGTGGTTATTACTGAAGATGAAGACTGAGTTACGATTAAACCGCCAGCTGCTTAAAGCATGCTAAAGCCGGGATATCCATAAAAGCTGGACTGTTGGTGGCCCTGAGGGACTATGCGCTTGGGAACACAGCTTTAAATTTACTTATGTTTATATTCCAAACGCAGTAACATGAGGGGACAAAATGGATTAGAAGATATCATATGAGCCGAATATTCTGCAAGATGGCATGATAGAGAATCTAAAGCAGCCAATCCAGCAATATTATGGTTTTAATTTTAATAGTCAGTATGTAGTATAGATAATACTTACTGCATTTTTTTAATTAAACACACTGCCATGAATGAGTTTTTAAAAACATCTTTGATTTACTTATAGCAGGTTTAGCAACACATCCCAGAATGCAAGATCTCTGCCAAAAATATCTGTTTGGGATAATTTGTGCCAAGTTCCAGCAGTTTTGAGCTGCAAATGTACAATAGATAATGTTACTTTAGTTAATTTAAGAATACATTGTTAGCTGCTGAGTTACACTGACTTAAAGATTGTTGAAAGGAGGGCCATAATGAAAGTGTTAAAAAGATAACCCATGTCGTGCGCTCAGAGAAAGCTAGGGTATTAGGGCCCGCGATGATTTTAGTGGGCGTGGTAAGCACCACACCGCGCGCCTCGGAACAAAAGTAGGTACCTTATGATGCGTACATAGAGCACGTGAAGCGGAGCTCGCGGCACGACAGCATTTCGTTGTGACCGCGAGGCGGGTCACGTGCGCGGATCAGCCACGTGAGTCATGGCCACGACTCCAGACGCAGCGACCTCAGTGAGGGGTTAGCAAGTGAGTCATGTGCTCCTCGCGCGCGCAGCGCAACTACAGAGTTAATATGTGAAACCATATGTACATAATAAAAAAGATAGATTAATAAATAGAATAATAGGTAAAGTTAATATAACGAGACGCACCCGGGCAGCAGCAGGGGGAAATATATGGTTAAAAATAGGTGGTGAAGAAAAAAGGATAGTCACGGAGTAACGCTGACCAGGCTTATGTGCTTTACCTAGGGGTATTTGGATTTGCATAGGGGTTAATCTTGGATTTGCATAGGGGTAATCCTTGGATTGGATAGGGGTATATTGGTTTGCATAGGGGTAAATCCTTGGTTGCATAGGGGTGTAAAATCCTGTCCTTCGACATAGGGTAATCATGGGCTTGCATAGGGGGTAATCCTTGCGTGCATAGGGTTACCGGCTATTTTTTTCAAGGGGTAGGTAATCCTTGCTTTGCATAGGGTAAAGACTGCGTGATAGGGTAATACTCGTCTTTACATAGGGGTAAATGCTTAGCTTTGCATAGGGGTAATCCTTGTTGACATAGGGGAAATACTTTGGCTTTGCATGGGGTAAATCCTTGGCTTGCTAGGGTAATCTCGTCACATAGGGGTAATCCTTGGCTTTACATCAAGGGTAATCTTTGGCTTTAATAGGGGTAATCCTCATCTTTACATAGGGGTAATCCTCGTCGTTACATAGGGGTAATCCTGAACCAAAGAATGTGAGAAAGACTGCATAGAAGAAAGAAATACATCCATGGTGGAAAATATGGTTGGGGATTAGGATTTTAATGGATAAAATAGGATATAATACAGTGTCGTGCATAGGAGCAGTAAGCAGTAGACCCCCATCACCGACACTCCTAAGTCATATGCTTACCATCCCAATGCTCCTCCCGCCTGCTCAATAATTGTGGTTTTTTTAAACGCCCTCTAACGGAGTCATTGAGTTAAGGGGGTTCCCTGCAAGTCAAGTGTAGAGTCCCGAGCATTGCGAGCGATGCCAGAGCGTGATTGAAGTCAGGTGAGGGTTGTGGATTTTACAGTGCAGAGTCCGGTTGTGTGGTAGCAGGGGGTTCCGTTTCTTTGACTCAAGTACGGGTAAAGAGTGACTATCTTCTACTTCTCTACGCGTTTCCACTAGAACACAGCAACTTCTTCAGCATGTAGGTCTTGCATCCCTGAAGAAGCTAGCTTGTTTCTATCGACGCCCCAAACTGACGGCAAATTCACGATCCGCACGTCGCGAGGGAGCACTGGTGGAGGGTATTTTAATTATTGTATCCATTTAAATCCCCAAATAGATGTTCACCATGGAGGCATGTCTTTGCGCTTCTTATAGCCATTTAGTGAACCCTGGGGAGAGCAGGTCTTGCTGACGATCGTGGGAGAAAATAAAACGACGGCCAGCGTAGGTAATTGTTTCAATAAAGGAATCAAAGGCTGTTATCTTAATAGGAATGCTCTACACGGAAGTGCTAAAATGACATCAAAAAGCCACAGATTTGATCACAACAAAACGCTCTAAAAACAGCAGACCGAATACAGAGAGTGGATCATCAGAAACACTTTTAATACAATATGTACTATTCCGAGAACATTATCAACTTGTGGTCCATCTCTTAAATTTAAATTTTGAGATTAATGGCGACGTTAACGTAAGTTTTATGGAGATTCAGTGAGTAGTTTAGCTAGACCATTTCCTTACTATGTGAATAATATCTAGAAGTTTATTCATGCCCCACAGAACGGCACTTCAGCCGCCGAGGAGGTGGCCGCCAACGGGACCTTGTCGAATCTACTCCCATCAAGAGGAATATCCTCCTGCAACGTTATATATCATATAACTCAAACATACCCAATTATACAGCAGAAGAAATAGCACAAACAGGGTTTAGTACTAAGTCAAGTTGTCACTCCTCCCCTCGAGACTCTACAAAACTAACGGTAAGATCAACAAAAAGATATATATCTACGGGTGTCTTAACTTGCGGGTCGACTGTGTGGAACCCCTAGTGACCACCTACATGCTGGCTTAAAGCAAACATATCAATTACGTTAACATTTTGATTCCTCGTGGACGGATTACAATAAATATTAAGTCATGCAAAATCTGTCACAATCATTTGATCCCCTGCTATCAACTACATTTGCCAACTATCTCCCAGGTGCATACTGCCTGACCTCCGAGGAGCAAAAGTACCAACACATTGACCAAACCTCGTCAAAAAGTGGCTCACCCACTGAAAACCACCAGATAGGACTCTTTCTCCCCTCATAACCACCAACATCTCACCCTACCCCTAAGCAATTTTACTAGCTGCGCTCTCGCTCCAGTTATTTATTATTAATTACCCGCCTTCTTGCATGGTTAATACCTAAAACTATGTTATTAACTAAGAACTACAGCTGTATCTATAACAGTAATCCCTCCTCTCCTTTGCCGACACGTGCTAGATTTTGCCCCCCGCCCCCCTCAACCCCAATCGCAAAACCACATAGTTCCCTAACCAGGGCTTGATGTTATTGTTCCACTTCCCAAGTGCTCAACATTGACATAATATGTTGTTGGAATATCTATTAGTTGTCCCTTCCCAGTGTCCTACTATATATCATTCCCAGGTACTAAGAAATCCATGTCCCCAAGTTATTCAATCGATTGTAAGTGGAGAGAGGATTGTGTCCCTGTAACAGGGGGACGTACCATGTTAAAGAAGAAACGTGCATATAATCACGCAGTGTGTGGTTAATGCCAGCTGCAATCAACCAACCCCCCTGATAATCAGAACTATGTCAGAAAAGAAAAAGCTGTTCTTAGACAAGGAAGGGTTCCTGAGATCACAAATGAGCTGACCTAGGAAAGAAAGACCAGATGATGTCTAGGGGACAACTGGACTGACCAGAGGACAGATTGTTGTCTTAGGCTTAAGGCTATCATAGACACTGAAAGCAGGCGGAGGGCGTGAGGCTGAGGGAAAGCGGGCTTTCCCTGGCTTAGAGAGCGCGCGTCCGTGGGGTGTTGGGGGCGGCGAGTGAACGAGGAGCGGTGTGCCTAGTGGGCGAAACGCTCACGTGACGGCCCTGAGTCCCGGAGCGCCGAAAACTAAAGCTTGGTTAAGACACGCTCTCCGCAAGCGTGGCGAGCCCCTGCTTAAGCCGCTCTCCATTGCGGCTGCGGGGCTCACTGGTAGCAGCGCCCACGACTCAGCACGGGTCAGCGCCTCTCCCTGCCAACATGTCCGAGGCATTTAAAAATGCAAAGAGACTGTCGCTGACAGCACGACAAAGGGGAGAGGATACTGGACAGCAGTTCCTTAGCACACAAGGTGCGCCCCGAAGGAGAAGAGAAGCTTCCCATACAGCTACAAGAAAAAGATAAACCCCTTTCTATATGGGAAGTGCTATATATGTATATTATGTATATATATTTGGGGGCTGGCTGGTAAATAGCTAGCTAACACCCAGAGAGAGGTGAACTACTGTGTAAAATTCTCCAAAATGGAGTAGGTTTTTTGTTTGATTATTTCATTGTTGCTGTTGTAAAGGGACAGAAGCAATAAGAGCCTAATTCAGTTTCACGTACAGGTCCCTGCGTACGATGAAACGTCTTTACAGCTCCTTCCCTAAAACAGAATATAAGCTCAGTAAAAACAAATAAAATATAACAAATGAATAGCAAAAAAAACGAAGCAAAAATCGGTTATTAAAGCAAGAGTAATCAAGCCCTGTGCGCATATGCCTTACATAGGGGAGACAATATATGGGGGAAATTAAGTAAAAACAAAGAAAACACCACAAGAGGACTGAGTATGGTTCCTCAGTGAAGGACAGCTTGTATCTAACCGTGTCTCTGAAATATTATGCACGGTGGGGTGATGGAGTACCAATTACAAGTTTCACCGTCAGGCTCTTCCAGTGACAGGGTGCTTGGTGCCGTAGCTGTACAGAGCAGAGATCCTCACGACCCCGGAGCGTATTCTTTAATCATGTGCCAGCCAGAGAGAAGAAGAAGAAGTGGAAGGTAGTGATTGAGACTGCACTCAAGGCGGGCCCGCTGCCTCAGTCATGTGTGCAGGCAGCTGCGCTGAGAGGCAATTGAACGCTACCTGCGTATGTAGAGAGCGGGCGAGAGAGGGGGGGGGGGGGTGGTTTTTTGAGCGAGGGTTCCGTTCCCCCCACACACTTCGGCTCCCTGCTCCCTCCTACCTCATCATGGCTAACGTGCACCACGTGACGGTCAACGCTCAGAAACACCACTTCTGGTAGCATGGTCGGCTGACGATCACAGCACGTAGTGAGCCAAGGGGTAGGGGGAGGCAGCGGGGGTGGGCCAACAGATGAAGGGGTGGTAAGGGATGGTGGCGCACGCGCAAGTAGACCACCGCAGCGGGTCCGAGCCTAGAAGATTTGGAAAAAAAAAGGTCATCCGCAATTGAAAAAAAGAAAAAAATATTTATGAAATACTAAATGGCCACAGACAAACGAAACGATCTCCACGCGTAAGGCCCATATGGCGCTTCTCAAGAGTTAAGTCTTCGAAAAGGGCCATGTAAGCGTGAAAACGGTTGAGGTGTCTTGTTTGACCTGCCATTTTTATGTAGTTAAATTAATATTTTTTTTTAATTAACTCGTGGGGCGGTTCACTCTTTAGAGTGCAGTTCCATCTATCTCTGGTTCTCTAAATGCATTCGACAAGGGTCGAAGAACGTTACCGTTTACATTGCATTATATTAGAACTTTACGAGAAGAAGCCACCATTAACATTAGATACATGAATATTTCAAGAGAGGATTAGAAGGGAGTGCGGCAGGGAAATAGTTGTCCAACGGTTTTCACTCAACTGCAACACGAAATGTTCAACACTTGATGGGGGGAAAGGAATCAAATCATGTGGATACTTGAGAAGATTGAAGGATGAAATTTTTGCCACAAGTCCCGAAAGACCTCCAGAGAAATCAGAGAATATCGAAATAAGATGTGGACCTCCGTATGATGCAGCAAAGCAAAGCCAAGAGATGTACCATATGTATTAACCTGCAAAGATCAAAATAAATGGAACAGGAACTAAAGAAGTGGAAGGTAGGTTTATCTGGCAGGCGAGTAGTAACAGGGATGGGACCGTGCATGAAATACAGGAGATGGGATGGGGGAGGATTTGAAGAAAGAAAGACATTTTCAAGGGACCTTTCTGCTTGCTGCACCTCAAGAGGTGGTAACATATGGTGTGAAACTGGACCGCTAAATGTTGAAGATAATTCAGAAGCTTAGAAAACACAAAGCAGTGCGTTGTGGATATAAGATGGTTGTTACCCCAAGAGACGAAAGATGTGAATGGGTCGAAAGCAAAAAAAGTCTACCCAAAGACAAAGATCCAGGTACTAAACTTATTCCAAGAGAGAATTAAAGGACCAAGATACGGACTAAAAGTAAAATGGGAGTCTTGAGATAGTAGATATAATAAAGGGATATATAACAAGGACTTTTTACATGGAACTGCTCCAGTCAGTAGTGATATTTCTCCAGCTGGGACCACTGCGGTCACTACCGCACAGAAGTGTTTCCAGGGCGGGTATTTACATACTGAGGCTTGTCATCTGATCACAAGAACTCTGCAGTGATCGGATGGGAATCCATGAGGCAGCTGACCGTAACTCGAGCGTTCTTAAAACATCTGACAAGCAGTAACATGTACCCGAAAAATGCCTGCCAAACGAATATTAATTTTTCTGTACCTGCATTCTGTACCGCTTTTACAGTGTTTATTATACATTGTTACACGGAGAGGTCGGTGTTTTTTGTGCGCTGTCTCTTTTCTGACTTGACGTGGAAGATATTTTTTTAAATGTGTCACACGTCATAATCCCCATTTATTCCCACATGCACCAATCCATACCCTACCCAGACACCCCCCCCACTGAATCCAAACCCTGCCCACCATCATACCCAACACAGATTCACCCACTATACACAGTGATGTGCGTCTAATACTTAACACACACAAAACCATAATTCAGTTTGGTAACTCACACGTATACACAAATTAAAACGTCATACTGCCTGGGTACCTTAGAGTATGTTGTCTATTTATATAGCACTTTATGTACTTGACCGCTTCACAGAAGTAATACACGTTACAATCATATAGATAAAGAAATATATATCCCACAAAGGGGAGAAGGCTTTAAGACAACGTACATTTAGGAAAGGAGGCGCTAGAGAGCTTACAAATCTAATTGGTATGTAGCAGAAAATACAGAGACAGGATAGCCAAAGAACCAGAAACAGCACCTGCGCACATTCCTTAACGTCGGGGGGGGGGGGGGGGAGGGGCGAGGGTGGTCAATGTTTTTGGTTTTATTCGGAAGGAAAACATACAATGGGAGAAAACTAGTTTTCTTACTAACAAACCGGCGACGGTATAACATGCAAACAGGCCCCGATCAGCAAGAGATCAGTGAGAAAGTGTGGCACTCCCGTATACAAGATAGGGTATACTTGGAGCACAGGGTCAAGCAGCGTAATTACTGGGGAGAGCTGGATAACAATGGCCCCATTCCTGGGACCGAGAATCGCTTGATGTACGCTTAACTGGGACGGAAATATAATATATTTAAGGTATTATTGGTTCATGAACAGCTTGCGAAGAGGTGTAAGGTTCACCTGCTTATTCTCACCAGAACAGCATCAAGCAGGCTTGGTGTTGTTAAACATTATTAAATTGATATACTAAATAGTCGCATTGAGACCAAACGCTACATTGCGTTGCACCCGGGCAAACCAGTACAAAAAAACAGCACAAGATTACAAAGAAAGAAAAAGAAACCACCACTGATGAAACCCCCCGAAAGGAACTTATATACATCGGCAGGGCTGGCCAATTTACGTCCTCAAGGCCACCAACAGGCCAGGTATGGGGATATCCCTGCTTCAGGCATGCTGCCTCAATCCTGGTTGATTGAGCAACCTGTGCTGAAAGCCGGGATATCCTTTAAACCCCGACAGGTGGTGCCATAGGATGGGGAGTTTGCGCCCATTGCAATAGAGAAATAGGTGGCAAGACATAACATCCCCGTTCTGAATCCCTTATAAACTGTTATTCTGTGGGATTGCTCATGGGCAACCGGTCCAATATTACCCTTTAATTTACGAGAGGACTTGAATAAGGCTGTTTGCACCCCGGGGTAAGCGCGAATTTAGTTATGCTACAATAACGGACTGATTCGCTGATACGAGGTGAGATAAAGCCCCTTATTGTGGGCGCATGCAATGAATGTCATCCCCCCAACACACATAAGAATGGCAAGCAATTACGGCCTAAGTCGTCTATTCTATGTTACGCATTACTTTTTTGAAGTCAAGGACTAAAAAAAACCAGGGCCACGATGTCTGTAAAAAGAGCACGGAGCATCACGCACGGAGAGGAGAGAGACAGATGGGTAAGGACGCGACTGTGCACAGAGGCACTCTCCATGAGTAACGCACCATAAGGATCTTACAATGCACCAAAACCTCACACGACGCGGACACGTCACACCGGCAATAAAGGCGGTCAGGGGGCAAGGCCAGGTGCAGGAGTACGTTGTTAATGTACAACCTAATGCTGGTACTGAGAACACAAGTACCTGAGATAGTAATGTCATTGGGGAACAGAACTTCACGGTTATGTTTTCATTTAGATACCCTTTATTAGTATTATATGAGATTATCTTAAATAATTGTTTTTTTATGTCTTTTACTAGAACAAGTCTGTTTATAAGTACTGTCAGTAATAGGGACTACATGCGCTCCCTAATATTATTCATAATTTGCAATCTGGGGTGGTATCAAAAATGCCAGGATTTTAACGACCACTCACACCAAAAGTATTAATACACCAAAGGAATGGCATATGGTGGGATTGTTGTTCAGTATATAGTGAGGGGCTCAACTTCACGTTGCAAGCCCACAAACAGTCAGGTTTTCAGGATATCCAGCTTCAGCAAAAGTGGTTAATCAGGGCTCGCCACTGATTGAGCCACCTGTGCTGAGCAGGGGCTATTCCTGGGGGGAAAAAAGTTCGTTGAGAGGCTTTGAGAAATGGAGTGCGTCCTTGCTAATAGCGGGAGGAGAAGACATTTACAGCCAAATAATCTGTTCCACAATGATTACATCTCGTAACAACAAGGTAACGCTTACAGTATCGTTTTCCCTCTGAAGTCACTCAACAAAACGCAACAACAGAACTAAAACCGGAGACCGTTAATGTTTATAAAAATTTCATTGTCTTCTTTTTTTTTTTGTTTGTAGTTTCTGGCAATCTTGATCATATTAACATCAATAGCTTAATAAACAACACAATCGGCCTGCTGTTCTCCTCAGTGTTGCACAATGGAAATGTAATAGCACTCCGTTTCCTGTCGGAGGCCAAAGCCATTCGCCAACAGGCACGGTCTACTAGGAAGGATTGCAATATTACCCAAAAAAAAATGCACGCCAAAACACTTAAACAGAAAAAAATCTCTGTTAAATAAACTTGGATACACGCCACTAACTTCCTTTCTCAAATCCAGGGACGCAGACGAAGCTTTTGGCAATATTTTGAGGGGCAAAATGTAATCGAGGGATGCAGAATATAACAGATTCAGATGTGGGTGTATACAACACCCCATACATTATTTCAGTACACGATTATGCTCATTAGGGACTGACAGTCTTAAGAGGGACCATCGGATGCTTTATCCAAAACAAACATCCTCAAAACTTGTTTCCATTTAGGGGGGGAACGGAAAATAAAGGACACGCCGATAGATGTTTGGGCCTATGACATCGTGGGACACTAGCGCGTTACAGGCCCTGCTCTGCGGATGCGAAAACTACGTATTCCTTAGTTACCTGCTGGGTAAAACACAGGGTTGCCAGATTTTGATGGATTTGAACCAGTGGCATAGAAAGACAGGAATATTGCAAGCGCAGGGACCCCATGAGCCTCTGCTTTCACCGTGGAATCCTGTCCGCGACCTTATACTGTAGCATTGTGACATATGCCATCGTAGTTACAACACGTTGAAGCGCATTCATGCCATGCGCTATGAGCTTCCATGGGACAGAATTGCGAGGGTGATTCTCGCCCATTTCCTATGTTCCCGTGTTTATTCTCAGCGCATGTAACAGATTGGCAGTGCGGATACGTGAAAATAATAGATATAAACAACGTGTTCGGGGTTTGTGTAAAGGTATCATTAGAGTCATACATTTAGCACCGACTTTGGAAGTGTTTTTAAATTCACAATTGAGGTATCAGGTATACCAGGAAAACACCTTCTTAGGTTTTTTTATTTATAGTTTCAACATAAATAATAATAATAATAAGGCTTGCTGCACAATGGCCCGAGCTTAGTGGGACTTTGAATGTGCATGAAAGAGAAGTCACACAAGTGGGATCAGGCGGAAAGTGGGACAGGGTGTTAGAAGGTCTAAGGAGGCAAGAGGAGCCAATCACCCGGAGCAGAATTTTCTGGGGGCTCATTCGACAACGAGTTTCCGAAAAAGTGGGCCATCTAATAACCAGCTAATCTATCCCTGCACACATAACCGTTCAGTTAAGTGGCAAATACTCTTAACCATTTATCTGCCAGAAGATGTGCAACAGCTGGTAAATAACTAAAACAGGAAAGATGTAGTCACAGATCCTCTCGGCACTTCACTACTATTATAACAGGGTGGACATAGACCAAAGTAGCAAGTCTGGTTCCTACCAATTTAAAAAGGGTTTGTCAATAGTTAAATTGGACTCACATCATGGATGGTGATCTTACTTAAATGGGTCAGAGTAGGGTTACACACACTCTTCACCCTGAAGCCTAACTCCAGCACAGAATGATAATAAAATGTCTTTCCCAGTTATTGCAGGAATGAAGAGTACTGGAAACCTGGGGAGCGCAGAGAGGACACTAGGCAGAGAAAATATCATAAACAAGAAACATGGGTTTCAGAGTCCACCGTGGGCACATTCACGAGCTGGGCAGGGGTGAGACACGTGCAACTGAGATGGGAAACCCGGAACCTAATCTGTTACGGCTCGCTTATAGTGCCGCGACGCGCGGGCCAAAACAAAGTATGTAGCCGTCGCAGGCGTTAAGTAAGGAATTCTGAAGCCGGTAAATTTGATTTTTCAGAGGTGTCGCCACATATTGACAGCCTCGAACCAATCAAAGACCTGGTCGAACGCGGAGTCGCCGGAAAGAGGAAATTACCAATTTCATAGCGCAACGGTGAGTCATCCATGCCGTCGCAAGCAAATAAGCGCGGCCCCCCCTAATACAGCTCAAAGAAGCCATTTAAATGAGACACTATTGAGGCTGTCTATGGTGAGGTTCACAATGCCACAAACTGCCGATGACAAAAACAGAATGTGCCATACCACTCTATTAATTACATGCCAGTTATAGCCTTTTGACCTGTTTCTGTTCCCCCGTTAACAATCCATTCAGGGAACAGAGGATGGGGACAGCTGGTGGCGGGACCCAGGAAAAACAGGGACAAGGACATCGCCACACAGATGGGCAATGTCCTGCGATAGTGATTGTTGTAGGAATTGTCCTAGTCGCTATACATGTAATTACATCATTAAAGCTTGAAGTCATCACAGTGAAGGACCTTTCCACACCATGACGGCGGCTGCGGAAGACGTCCCTAAATCTTTGCAGTAGAATACAGATGAGCCTCAGTCATAACCAGTGTACAAGGAGCTATATTAAGCCCCCAAAAAGGGACACAATTATAATATAGACTTACAGGTTTCAAAACTAGGACTACTCCCAGCATTCACTTGCGCCAGGTGACGTGTGACAACTCAGAAAATTATAGTTCTCTTTATATAGCGAAAGACAAATTGTACCTCTGTTTCATGCAATGGATTGCTCTGAACCGATGAATGGATTTTCAAGGGGGCGCCGCTTCGCCTCCAAACAATCAACTGCTTGATTTGCCATACGTTTGTGAACACTGTGTAACTCCCTCATTGAAACCAGGTAGCAGACTTCACCTCCGAAATGCATAAAGAGTTTGCATATGGATTATATCACAGACTATATTATTGGGGGACGTACTCGTTGGGAAAAGCTCTTACAACACGGAAATAATACTAGCTGTATATAGTCACCATTGTATGGACTGGGCTGTTCTACCTTGATTCATGGACACATACTGAAATTAAAATTATCTACACAGGCCGGTTTTCGGCTTACGGAGGGATTATCTGTGTGATGAATGTGTTGGAAAAAACAATATATGAAATCGAAGCCGGATAGAAAATCCCAAAATGCTTTTTACTGGCATTAACTAGAAAGATCAATTGACAAATGGCAGGAAAAAGAAATGAAAAAGCACATTTGCTTGGCAGACATGCTTTTCGGTACAAAGGACATGGGCTATTCTGTGTCCCAATAATTCTCGTAATGCGGTGTGGGGGTGTCATGTAAACACGGGGACATTATTTCCTCTCCGCTTTCCTATCTAGTTTTAATTCTGGCTTAGTATAATCATTTGTCTTATTTTAACCAGAATGCCAGTCATTCCCAGGGCATGGCGGACACGTTTGTCCGTCAAAAATAGAAAACGCGAGAGCCACCGCTTTGGAAGGAGGAGGAGGTTGACTGATATTATAAAAAAAAGGTGTGTTGGATCGAGTGCAATTGCTAAAATCAGGACTCTATGGCGCTGGATGTGGAATCGGGGTTATTCAAATGTGGTTCTTCCTGTAGACACACCAGTCCGGTGGTATCTTTAAATTCAGAAAAAGGAGAGAGAGAAAACAGGACAGCCAAAAAGTGCATTAACCTAAACGATCGAATTATATGAAGATCCGGGATGGACTGGCGATGTTTATGTACTATGGATATCCAATGAAAACAATACAAGACATGAAATAATCTAAAAACATAAAGGTGTACGCTTGTAACGGTCGGTAATCTTGTAAAAGGTGCACTGGGTAAAAGGTGTTGCACTCTTGGTTAAAAGGTGCACTCTGTAAAAGGTGCACTCTTGTAGAAGGTGCACTCTTTGTTGTTACAAAGGCAATCTTGAAAAGGGCCACTCTTTGTAAAAGGTGCACTCTGTAAAAGTGCACTCTTGAAAAGGTGCACTCTTTGTACCAACACAGGTGCACTCTGAAAACAGAGTTGCAACTCTGTAAAGGTGCCACTCGTGTTGTAAAAGGGGCACCTTGTAAAAGGTCACTCTTGTAAAAGTGCAATCTTGTAAAAGGTGCACCTGAAAAGGGACTTGTTAATGGCACTCGGTAAAAGGTGCACTTTGTAAAAGGGCCACTTCTTGTAAAAGTTGCACTTCGTGTACACAATGGAGTCGAGCCTTGTCCGCCCTAAGGTTGAGCCCGCGAGGACGGCCGTGCAGAGGGCCACCAGACCCTACATCATGCCTGTCGCTCCGCTGCCTCCTTCCGGCGGGACACTACGCGCTGTGAAGCGTCAGCAGCCAGGGGAAGCAGAGGATTGTGATACGAGCGGTTGACGGAGGCCCGTGGTGCGCTGGTGAGCCTAAATCAGCCGGGGGCTGGAGTGTCCAGAGCTTTCCCAACCTCCAAAAGGTAGGTAGGGGGGGGGGGGGAGCGGGGAGGGGGGTGGTGGGCGGTATATAGATGTGTGGTGGGGGGGTGGGGGGACGGGCACGAAAAAAGGGGGGGGCAGAGACGGGGGGGCGGACGACGGGGGGCGGGAGACCACACGAACGGACAAAAATGGGGGGCGGCGGCAGCAGCACAGAGAGCGAGCAGCAGAGGGACATGTGTGCAGGGTTGCTGCACCCTTTGCAGCCCGGGAGACGCCAGCTGACAGATCAGCCAAACCATGACCCCCCTCCAGCTCCACCCCTACAGCAAACAGGAAGCGGTCAATTGCTTCAACGCGTTGCCGACATGCTGTTGAGGCAGCGGGGCTAGGCATAGCGTTCAAGGATTGGATCGGTCTTCCTAGGGGTCTGATAACGGCTAGTTGTTAGGCTATTACACCTCCCTTAATCATCAAAGGGACACAATGATGTTAATTGTGTCTTAGGATACTCGTCTTCCAATTCGCAGTCAATGCAAATATCTTGTCCTATTTGGCGATAAAACACAGATTGTTGCCTACAGTAAGTTCTTACATATGACTTGACTTCTACCACTTTCAATTACAATTCTATTTCTTCTAACATAAACCTTTTCAAACATATTATCACTAAGCAAAATGATAGAACAGAGATGATAATACTGCGAGCCCAGAATTTCCTATTGGACTTTCCATTACTGTACCGTACAAAGGCAGAAGAAGAAACATCACCTTCTGACAAAATGATATACAAATATGCCTATCGATTCCTGACTGGACTCTGCCTAAGGGATCTCACTGCTAAAGCCTATGATCTCCAGAATGTACATCTGCCTAGGGATCTCAATGCTAATATGCCTATGTATTCCTGATGTACCTCCTCTGCCTAAGGCGATCTCACGTAATATGCCTATGTATCTCCTGACTTGTTAACTTTCTGCTAAGGGATTACTGCTAATATTGCCATGTATCTCAGACTGGTAACTCGCCTAAGTGGATCTCAATGCACTATGCCTATGTATCTCCGACTTGTACATCGCCCAAGGGATCTCACGGATAATATGCCTATGATATCAGACTTATTTGTACCTATGCCTACGGGATCTCACGGTAATCGCTATGTCTCCGATGTACATCTGATAAGGGATCTCTATGGCTAATATGCCTGTTCTCCCCTGACTGTACCTCTGCCTAGGGATCTGCACTGACTAATATGACTATGTACGCTGAATGGTACCTCTGCCAAGGGATACACTGTAATATGCCTAGTATCTCCTGAATGGATACCTTGCTAAGGGATCTCAACGGCTATTGCCTAGTATCTCCGGACGGTACCTTGCACTAGGATCTACTGGATTATAGCATCTATGATCTCAGGATGGTTACCTTGCCTAAGGGACTCAGGAGAATTGCATATGTATCTTCCTGACGGTTACCTCTGCTAAGGGATTCTCACGGTAATATGCCGAGTAATATCATGATGGTCCTCTGGCCTAAAGGATCTCATGCTAATATGCTAGTATTCCTGACTGGTACCTCGGCCTAAGGATCTAACTGCTAATATGCCTATGTATCTACGAATGGTACCTTGCATAAGGGAATTCTCACGGCTAATATGCCTATGTATCCCTGAGGTACCTCTGCCAAGGATCTCATGCTAATATGCCTAGGTATCCTGACTGGTACCTGCCTACCTAAGGGATCTCAGCTGTTTTTTTTTTGTAAAAGCCTATGTATCTCCTGCCTGTTACCTCTGACTAAGGGATCTCACTGCTAATATGTGTATCTCATGACTGGTACCTCTTTGCATAAGGATTCCATCTAATAGCCTATGGATCTCTGACTGCGGTACCTTGCCTAAGGGATCTCACTGCTAATATGCTATTATCTAATGACTGGGACCTAGCCTAAGGGAGCTTCACTGCTTAAATAGGCCTATGTATCTCCTGACTGTACCTTGCTAAGTGATCTCATTGGGCTAATGCCTTATTATTCCTGCCTTGACCGTGCCAAGGGATCTCATTGATAAGATGCCTATGTATCTTCCGGGATGGACCTCTGCCGAAGGGATAGCACTGCGAATATGCTAGTACTCCTGAATGGTACCCTGCCTAGGGATTATCACGGCTAATAGCCTAGTATCTCTGACTGGTACCTCTGTAAGGATCATCATTGCTAATATGCTCGTAATTCCTGGACTGGAACTCTGTAAGGGATATCAAGGCTAATGCATATGTAATCCTGATGGTCATCGGGCTAAGGCCCCGGCGGCGCAAACCCATCTTGAGATACGTCCCCCTAACCGGCCAGAGCAAAGCGTTCGCGGCCTCTATCAAGGAATCGCGTAAAATGACGCGCGGGTCAGTGATGTCACGTGACCCGGCTGCCATAATTTGACACCGCTTGCCATGGCGAAACATCGCCCGAAGCTCGGGAAGAGGAGCAGGAAAGGAGCGTACAGAGGCTAAGCCCCTCAAGGGGGGATTAATTTAAGCTGTGGGAAGGAGCGCCGGGGCTTCGGTGACCGCGCGCCCCCCCCTCATCTCCAGAAATTTGCGCGCCCCAAAGTTTGGCACCTTGGCTAGGGATCTCAATGCGAATAGGGCTTTATGATAATATATGCCCACTGGTTTTATTCTATACAAGAACTCCCCTCTACTGTCTCGTACGTTCCTCCGACCGTACCAATAGACTGTAAGTCCTCGGGGCAGGGGACTCCTCCTCTTCCGTAATGTACTTTATGGCTGAAGCACTTATTCCATGACCTGTTATTATAGTATTGTGTATTATATGCTTACCACATGCTTACTAGGTGAAAGCGCTAGTACATTAATGGCGCAATTAAATAAAGGACATACAATACAATACCTCACGCCATTAGGTAAATGGCATAACTAGTAAACAAAAAACTAAACTAAAAGCTATAGGGTGGACATTGGAGGGTCTCTGCTAAGTTCTGGTAATGCTGAGCAACCGAAACATATCAGGGCGTATGCATCAAGGGGAAATTGGGAGAGAGAGAAAAACGGGGAAGTTTACACTAGCCATACAAATGTATCACAGCTTTGCTACAATTTGGGCCCTGTCTGTCCAGCATGCACACTTGGGGAGAGTCAGTAGGAGGAGTTTGGGGGGTAGTACAATGGCGCCAGATATAATGAGATGTCATCAATTCTGCGTCTTGCCCCAGCTATGCACATTGTGGCGAGATCATAGGAGGGTTGGGGAGAGTGTACGTGCGCCACAGATTAGATGAGATGTTCACAGTCTGCGTCTACCCCAGCTTGCACCTGGGAGAGTCAGTAGGAGGCGTGGGGTAGGAGTTATCGGTGCAAGTATGAATGAGATGTATCACATATGCGTCTCTCTATCCGATTCTCTGAGAGAGTGTAAGCGAGGGGGATGCGTCTCACAGTAAAGAGAGTTCACATGCGTAGTTAAGCTGACGGGAGAGTCATGGGGGAGTAGGGCGGTTACTATTTTTTTGGGTTGCACAGGTTATAATGAGAGTATCATCTCTGTCTCTATCCCAGCTATGCACTCTTGGGAGAGCAGTTAGAGGAGTTGGGGGATGAGTATTACATGGACCAATTATAATGAGATGTATCATTATGCGCTCCTCCCCAGCTTGCACTTGGGCGAGGTCAGTAGGAGGGTTGGGGGGGGTTGAGTTCATGGTGCAACGATATATGAGAGATCACACTGCGTCTCTCTACCCAGCTTGCACCTTGGTGAGATCGTAGGAGGAGTTAGGGGGTTAATATGGGACAGATTATAATTGAGGATGTATCACATTCTGCGTCTCGACCCAGCTTGCACCTCTGGTGAGAGTCAGTAGGAGGAGTTGGGGGAGTTACATGGCGCACAATTTATAAGAGATTATCAATTCGTCGTCTCTTCCCAGACTTGCACTTGGAGAGAGAGTCAGTGTAGAGAGGGAGTGTGGGAGGAGTTACATGGTGCACACCAGAGTATAATGGAGGATGATCACAGTCGCGTCGTCCGCCCAGCTTGCACCTTGGGAGGTCGTAGGAGGAGTGGGGGAAGTACATGGCGACAGATTATAATGAGAGGTTATCACATTCTGGTCTCTGCCCCAGCTTGCACTTGGGAGAGTCAGTTAGGAGGAGTTTGGGGAGAGTTACATGGAGCGAACCGATATAATGGTATTCAAGGGTCTTATGCCCAGCTTGCACTCTGGGGAGGTCAGTAGGGGAGAGTTGGGGAGAGTAGGTTCATGGTGCACAGTTATAATGAGATGTATCCACATCTGCGTCTCTGCCAAGATGCACTCTGTGGAGCCGTAGGAGGAGTGCGAGGAGAAGGAGTTGGTGGGAGTTACATGGCGCACAGGTTTAATGGAGAGTATCACATCTGAGTGTCTGCCCAGCTTGAACCTGGGAGAGTCAGTAGGAAGGAGTTGGGGGAGTGTACATTGGGCACAGATTGATATAGAGGTATCACTTCGCGTATTCTCCCCAGCTTGGCACACTTGGTGAGGAGTCAGTAGGAGGCAGTTGGGGGGGTATATGGCTGCACAGATATAAATGAGCAGGTAATCAACATTGCGCTTCTACCCCAGCTTGCACCTTGCGTGAGAGTCCAGTGAGGAGGGGGTTGGGCATTTACAATGGGCACAGTTATATAAGAGATGTACAATATCTGCGTATCTGCCCTTCTACAAGCATGGCAACCTTGGTGAGCAGTCAGTAGGAGGAGTTGGGAGTTACATGGCTGGCAAGATTATAATGGATATATCGACACGTTCTCGTCTTGCAGCTATGCACTTGGGGGAGTCAGTAGAGGAGTGGGGGGTAGAGTTACCTGACACAGATTATAATGAGATGTATTCACCGTCTGAGTCTCTGCAAAGTCTTGCACTGGGGCGAGAGTCAGTGTAGGAGGCGGGTGGGAGTTACATGGTGCACAGATTTATAAATGAGAGTACTCACATCTCGTGTCTCTCGCCCCAGATTGCATCTTGTGGGAGTCAGAGTGGAGAGTAGTGGTGGGCGGGTAGTAAGTTAGTACATGGTGCACAGGTTTACTGAGATGTTAGTAACATTCTGCGTGTATGCCACCAGCTTGCAATCTTCGTGGGGAGAGGAGGTAGGAAGGAGAAGTGGGGGAGTTACATGGCGCACCAGATTATGATGGAGTATACATGCCTCACCCAGTGCACCTTGAGCGGATAGGATGGGGGTTTTGGTGCACATAAGAGAGGCACATGAGTCTCCCCAGTCCTGGTGCGAGTCGTAGGAGAGTTGGGGGAGTTACATGGGCACCAGATTATAATGAGTGTACTCAATTCGCGTATCACCACAGCTGGCCTTGGCGGATGTCGTAGGAGGGAGGTGGGGAGGTAGTACGGGCGCCACAGATTCTATCATGAGATGAATACATTGCTGCGTTCTATCCACAGCTTGCAATTGGGGAGAGTCCCGGGGAGGAGTTGGGGGAGTCACAGGGCAACACGAATTATATGAGTGATCACATGTCTGCGCTTGCACCAGCTTGCACCTTGGGGAGTCAGTAGGAGGAGTTGGGGGGGAGGTTACTGGGCACAGATGTCTATAATGCGATGTATCACATTTGCGTCTCTGCCCAGTCATGCCCTTGGGAGAGTCAGTAGGAGGAGTTGGGGGAGTTAATGCGAACCAGCAGATTATTAATGAGATGTATCACATTCTGCGTCTTGCCCCAGTTGCCCTTGGGGAGAGTCAGTAGGAGGAGTTGGGGGAGTTCATGCTGGGGCAGAGACGCAGAATGTGATACATCTCATTATAATCTGTGCGCCATGTAACTCCCCCCAACTCCTCCTTCTGACTCTCCCCAAGGTGCAAGCTGGGGCAGAGACGCAGAATGTGATACATCTCATTATAATCTGTGCGATAATCTGTGCGCCATGTAACTCCCCCAACTCCTCCTACTGACTCTCACCAAGGTGCATGCTGGGGCAGAGACGCAGAATGTGATGCATCTCATTATAATCTGTGCGCCATGTAACTCCCCCAACTCCTCCTACTGACTCTCCCCAAGGTGCATGCTGGGACAGACAGGCCAAAATTGGAGCAAAATGCTTTGATACATTTGATAGGGCGTAGGGTAAAAATTCCCCGTTTTTCTCTCTCCCAAATTTCCTTGATGCATAAGCTCCTTGATATGTTCGGTGCTAAGCATTACCAAGAACATTAGCAAGAGACCCTCACAATGTCCACCAGAGAGCTTTTAGTTTAGTTTTTTGTTTACTAGTTATGGCCATTGTTACCTAATGCTTGAGGTATTGTATTGTATGTCTTTATTTATATTGCGCCATTAATGTACATAGCGCTTCACAGTAGTAATACATGTGGTAATCATATAAATAACAAATAATATAAATAACAGGTCATGGGAATAAGTGCTTCAGACATAAAAGTAACATTAAGGAAGAGGAGTCCCTGCCCCGAGGAGCTTACAGTCTAATTGGTAGGTAGGAGGAACGTACAGAGACAGTAGGAGGGAGTTCTGGTATAGAATACCAAGTGGCATATATTTATCATAAAGCCATATTCGCAGTGAGATCCCTTAGGCCAAGGGTGCGCAAACTGGGGGGCGCGCAAATTTCTGGAGAGGAGGGGGGGGCGCAGCGGTCACAGAAGCCCCGCGCTCTTCCCCACAGCATTTAAATTAAATCCCGGGAGGGGCGTGAGGCCTCTGTACTCCTTTACCTGCTCTCTGCCGAGCCTTCGGCGATGTGTCGCCATGGCAATGCGTGTCAAATTATGCAGCAGGGGTCACGTGACATCACATGACCCGCGACGTCATTTGACGCTGAGTCCTTGGAGAGAAGGCGCGCGAACGCTGTTGCTGCCGGGTAGGGGGACGTAGCTCAAGATGTTTGCGCACGCCTGCCTTAGCCAGAGGTACCAGTCAGGAGATACATAGGCATATTAGCAGTGAGATCC
>WSYH01000384.1:70233-141676 GCA_036426205.1 Ascaphus truei
GAGATCCCTTAGGCAGAGGTACCAGTCAGGAGATACATAGGCATATTTGTAATATTCAGTTTGTCAGAAGGTGGAGGTTTCTTCTGCCTTTGTACGGTACAAGTAAATGGAAAGTCCAATAGGAAATTCTGGGGCTCGAAAGTATTAGTCATCTCTGTTCTAATCATTTTGCTTAGTGGTATAATATGTTGGAAAAGGGTTTAGTTTAGAAATAGAATTGATAATTGAAAGTGGTAGAAGTCAGAGTTCATATGTAAAGAAATTACGTGTAGGCAACAATCTGTGTTTTTTATACGCCAATATGGACAGAGATATTTGCATTGACTGCGAATTGAAGACGGAGGAGCTAAGACACAATTAACAATCATTGTGTCACTAATTGATGATTAAGGAGGTGTAAATAGCCTAACAACTAGCCGTGGATCAGACCCCTAAGGAAGAGAACCGCATCCAGAGTCTTGAAACGCTTAGGCCGAGGCCCCGCTGCCTCAACAGCATGCAGGCAGCGCGTTGAGAGGCAATTGACCGCTTCCTGTGGTCTGTAGGGAGGTGGAGCGGGAGGGGGGGCATGGTTTGAGCTGAGGGCTGCAGCGGGCGTCTCCCGGGCTGCAAAAGGGTGCAGCGAGCCTCCACACATGCCCTCTGCTGCTCGCTCTCTGTGCTGCCCCCCCCAGTTGGTCCGTTCGTCCGCCCCCCGTCTGTCCGCCCCCCGTCTTCTCCCCCCCCGTTGGTCCGTCCCGTCCCCCCCCACCCACCACACATGGTTACTGGCCTAATGCAGTGGGTCACAGACCCCTGCACTCACCTCCTTCCCCTAGCTCTCCTGGTCCAGCACTGACTAGCGTGGTCCCCAGCAAGCGAAAAGTATCTAATTCTCCTCTGCAGGGAGATGCCGCAGCACTATTGGCTCCCTGGTGTCACGTGGGGTCCCCTAAGGCTCATGGGACTCGTAGTCCCTGCTCAGAGCCCTCTCCTGGTATGCTAGTTTGGCCGCCTCCTCACTGCGCATGCGCGACCTGTCTGAGGGCCTCCTGGCGCTTGGGCTCCTGCGCATGCGAAAGCAGTGAAGAATGGCGGCGCCCTGTAACGGGAGCCGCCGGGAGCCTTGCAACACGACCGCATCCCCAGCAACCGCCCGCACGCGTCCCCGGCAACCGGCCGCATCAGCAGGGAAGCGCGCTGAGCCAGCACATGCCCCCTCACCTCCTCACGAGGGGCTGCGAGCGCCCAACCGCCGCGGTGAGTACACGGAGGGAGGGCCAGCAAAACAGAGGGAGACCTGGCTACATCCTCCCCCTGGTAAAAACCCCAACGTCCTCGCTTGGGATAACAGCATCAGACGTCCATGCATTGCACTCCCCCTGGTAATATGGTCGTCAGTCCGCGTTGACGATTGTAGAGATCCCCATGACGCTCCAAGGCATATACTCGGTTGCACTCTTCTCGTAGGACGGGATCTAGGAGCGAATTGGCCAGCGGCAACTCGTTGGTCTCCTTCAGGTAGGCTCTGATTACAGCTTGTACTATATCAGTATTGGTTCCCAAGATGATCGGATACTTGCACTGGTCTTGTGGCTCCGGGCATACCACTGCCGCTACATGCATGGGATGTTTCTTGCCGGTGTTCAGTTGGAGTATTTCCAGTTGGACCCTTACAATCCCATCGATGGGGTAGTCTTCATTACTTAACCCCCTAACCTTCATATGTTCGGCCGATATCAGTGGGCAGTGTCTAAGGTGCTGGTCATAGAACTTGCGGTATATAATGGTCACTTGTGACCCCGTGTCCAGTAGGGCCGATGCGTAGATCCCTTCCAGTACAACAGGCACGATAGCCGCGGGGCCTACTTGACTGTAAGCTTCCCTTGGTGAGGCGTCAATACTGGGGCCGGAGTCAGAAGGGGCATCTTTGGTTCCAGAAGGAGGGGGTTCTGGGTCAGATTCTGCCATGTGTACGCGGCAGACCATTGACCTGGCTGATTTCCCTCTAGCGGGAGGGTTTTCCTCTAGAGGGTCCTCCATCTCCGGACAGTTACTGGCAAAGTGGCCCTTCTTACCGCAGTTATAGCACACAACCTCGCGGCGTTCTGGACGAACCTTGGACGGGGAAGGTGGTCTGTCAGGGGGTTTTGGCTTGTACCCCTTGGACGGGGCAGCAGACTCTTCCTTCTTCTCCATAGAGCCCTTTCTCTTTGAGACTGAGGGGTTCTTGGGTTTTGCGGTAGAATGTAACAAAGCATGTGCCTCCTGCATTTTCACCTGGCGCAGCAACCCAGTGAACGTAGGGGGACCCCCGTCCATTATTTTGCTGCAGAGCATTTTAGCTATTGGGTGAGTGGGGCTTGACCCCCGCAGGTACTGCTTACGAAGCGCCTCATCCATCCCAGAGGCAGGAATCAGCTTACGATTGAGTAGGATTCCCAAGACCAGCTGCAGGTGGTGTATAAAGGCCGACAAGTCCTCTCCCTCCTTCTGATAAAGATTGTAGTACTTCGTCCAGATCGCTCCTTCATCTTCTGCTAGTCCGTACGCTTCCAGCAGGAACTCCACCATCTCCAATGCCATCAACTCTGGGTGTTGGTCACTGTAGATGGTTACAATGGTAGAAGCGGGAGGCCTGAGACACTCCATGATACGCTGCCTTTTTAGGGTGTCAGTGCACGACCATTCCTCCACGACTTTTAATGCATTCTCCCTCCAAAGGTGTATCCCTTCCTCCCCTGTGGTGTTGGAAGTACTCCCGAGAAAGCTTTGAGTTTCCGGTAGCTTTGGGACTGTGAGGCCATGGTGATGGCTTCTACGAATTGAGGGAGCGTCACCCCCATTACGGAACCTTCATTAGTTACCATACTGTCTCTGATAGGCCGGGAGTTCATCTGGAGCATCGGGCGGGTGCTGGTGAGGGGGCGGACTGTCAGCCCAACTAGTGGCTCCCGTGAGAGCGCTTGGGGTAAAGGAGACTTTGGGTGGGGCGCGGTCTACCCGGTTTGGAGAACTTGACACTGGTACAGTTAGTGGCCAAGTACTGGCGGACGGTTCATCTGGAACCTGAGTGGGACCCCTTGATGAAAACATTTCCCGTATGACTGGTAACTCCGAGTATATAAGGGGGTAACCTTCTGGCGGGCACTCGGGGGCTACTAGAGTGTTCGAGGCCGTTTCTTGGCATATGTCCCGCCGCACAGTGAATAGTATGGCGCTCCTATTATAAGTAGAGTCAAACACCCTGCCACGGCACCATACTTTATCTGGCCCTAAGAGCTTCCTCAGCGAGTCCCGGATGTCAGTTTCCGCCACTAACGCTGGAACGTTCCCTACGGCCACGACGTAACTAGGTGGTTCCAGGACGGAGGTGGCCCACGCATGGACCTCTTGACATGAGGGAATTACCATGTTGCTGATCTCTTATGATACTGTTTTGAATAGGGCACCCCAGGTCTGAGCCCTCAGCAGCGCCTCCAAATGTAACGGGTATTCCCTCTATCCCAATCACAGATACAGTGTGTGTGGGTGGAAACCTATGTGTTACCAGCTGTGGTGCATATACCTGTAGGTTCACAAGAGGCCAGAGCCTCCGCTTGCTGGGAACCTGGGGTGAGTCCGTCAGCTCGATCTGATTTACAGCGCCTCCACCTATGCAGGTTCTAGAAATGTAGAGGGTTGCCTACACAGGACCCACATATACAATAAGTACATACACGAGGATGTATATATCCAGTTTATATATATATGCACGAAATAACAACACACTTTAATAATATACTCCCCCCCTAGGGGGTAACTCCACAATCAATAACGCAGTCCCAATTGTCTTTTACTCCACTAAGAGTGTACCTACCCACCACCGTGTATCCCCACACCGTGTCCACAGCCTCACCCCTTTGTCCCGTGGTCAGCGCTGCCACTATGTGTAATTATATTATGTATAGGATACGTTGGTGCACTTAGGAAGGTACCTGCCGAGCGCTCCTGCACTCGGGACTGCAAGCAACTTCGAAAAGGATCTGCCGCTTGGTGATCCCGTCTGATCCGGTGTTTCCTCGCACGAGGGTCCTGCCAGGGGCGATCCCACCATGGAGATAGTCTCTGTCTCTTTGGGCGCAGACTTGAGCCCAAGTCTCTTCACGGGAAGCGCAGCGTCCGCTGTGTCCCTATCTATCACTGGCACTAATGTGACAAAGTCCCTAACATAGAGCCTGTCCCTATAGCACCACAAGCTGGGGAAGTGCAGGACCTATCTGGGGCCTAGGGGGGGTTACTGGCCTAATGCAGTGGGTCACAGACCCCTGCACTCACCTCCGTCCCCTAGCTCTCCTGGTCCAACACTGACTAGCGTGGTCCCCAGTGCGTGAAAAGTATCTAATTCTCCTCTGCAGGGAGATGCCGCAGCCCTATTGGCTCCCTGGCGTCACGTGGGGTCCCCTAAGGCTCATGGGATTCGTAGTCCCTGCTCAGAGCCCTCTCCTGGTAGGCTAGTGTGGCCGCCTCCTTACTGCGCATGCGCGACCTGTCTGAGGGCCTCCCGGCGCTCGGGCTCCTGCGCATGCGCGAGGCAGTGAAGAATGGCGGCGCCCTGTAACGGGAGCTGCCGGGAGCCTCGCAACGCAACCGCGTCTCCGGCAACCGCCCGCACGCGTCCCCGGCAACCGGCCGCATCAGGAGGGAAGCGCGCTGAGCCAGCACACGCCCTTTCACTTCCTCGCGAGCGGCTACGAGCGCCCGACCGCCGCGGTGAGTACACAGAGGGGGGGCAAGCAAAACAGAGGGGGACCTGGCTACAGTTAGTTTGTCAGACTTGCTCTGGAGAGAAAGGAGAGAGCACGAGCTGTCAGTCTCTCCCATTGTGAGGATGAGCTTGGAATATCAAGACTCATTACCCCTACTACCGGGGTAAACACCCTCCAGAAGTCTGGGACTTCAAAGACCTTACAGTACTGCAGCAGGAATAGTAGTGGCTGTCTATCAGGATGCACAATAAAGTTCCTTGTTCACTTTTCACCTGCCTGAGTGTCAGTTCCTGGGCAGAGTGGAGTACTTGTGCAGTGATGGGAACTGCTCCGGAATACCCTGGAGCCCATTACAGCTGGAGGCGCTGAGTACCATGAGAAGAACTGCAATAACAAGAACCCAAAAGCCTGTCCTGTTCGCCCTATAACAACGCGGCAGCTCAAGATTTCCTGCTCCCAACCATGACACCCCATGTAGCAGTAGAATCTCCCAGAGAAGGGGGGAAACAGGGCTATATATGGGAGAAAAGAGAACAAGAAAACCCAATGGCGCAATATCACAACACACGGTGAATGGTCTATGGCAGGGGAGCGCAAACTTCTGATGCTGCGCGCCCCCTGCCTGTTCTCCTCCAGCACTTGTGCCCCCCCCCCCCTTATCTTAGTGCCGGCATCAAATGACGCTTCAGGGTCATATTGCTGCTGCTTTAAACAGTCAAATTAAAACATTTATGAAGAACAAAAAAAATCAACATTTTCACTTGCAGATATTTATTTGACCAACTGACAAACATATTTTATGCTGCCAAAACGACATATTTGGATCTTGAAACAATAACCTATACTCAAAAAAAAGTAAACATGTTAAACTGGAGGATCTGTCAGTGCAGATAAGGCTCTAAGGCTAAGGCCCCGCTGCACGCGCCCTTGCATGCCGGCGGCGTCTACAAGTCACTGCACCGCAATCTGCAGTCTGCAGTGAACTTTTTCCGGCACGGGGGGGTGTGTGTCCAAAATTGGTCCGGGGGCGTGGCCATTGAGCCCGGGGAGAGGAGTGGAGGAGGTTGTGGGTCCGCAGGAGAGGGAGGAGCGGGGGGGGGGGGGGGGTCCGGGAGGAGAGGGGTGGGGGAGTGATACAAGGGAGTAGATTGATCGGGCTGTAAAGTGCTGTAAAGTCCCCCCCCCCCTGAGCTGTGCGAAACACAAACCATGCAACACACACATATACACATACATACATATATACACACACTTCCCCCCCTACGCTTTGGAGGTGGGGGAAGCTCTGACAGCTCCAGCCCCCGGCGCTGATAGGCTCACCAGCGCACCACGTGACGCGTCACCGCTCGGGATCACAATCCTCTTGGATCCCCAGGTGAGTGATGTGTCACAGCGCGTAGTGAGCCTTGCAGTGAGGAGGGACTGGCTCGGGAGGACATCGTGGGCAGGTGAGTGACGCGCACGCAGCCATGTGCACCGCCGACACCGCCGACCGCAGCGGGTCCTCAGCCTTAGTACTCAGAGTCCATTCACCTGGACTTAAATGCCCACATGAAGCTATTGCAAAGCAAATCAGTAACTGAGAGACACCCAGGAACTGTGACATCAGAAACAGCCCCGGTGTAGAATTCGTATTGCAAGAGTGAATATGATATCCTTTGAAATAACGAAATTTCAATAAAGCCGTGTGCTCTTTGGGTGCAGGACTGCACCAGGATATCTCTTGGTTCAGAACATCCACATAAAAAAAGAGTGCAGTGATTGCTTTTTCAAATCTTGCGTTTGAAATATAAGATGGCCAATAACAGAGTTGTGCCATCTCTATGCTGCTTTTGCTGTAGATTTTAGATTCAGAAACTACTTCTATTTAGAAAAAATAACAAAATGAAATAGTTATTTTTTTTTTTATCATGTTGCATTGTGTACTGTTATATGCCCAATCCATTTTCTAATGGCTTTCTGGTGGTCTTTTTCCTTCCAAATATAGGCTGGTGCACAGTATGTCAAGTAGAACTTGGTAAGAAATTAAAGTGTAGTAGATTTATTCTAGAAGACATAGACTATGGCCCCAGCGAGCAACGGAGCGGCTGCCAGCGCTCGTGGCCTTCCGTCAAATGATCTGAGGACTTCAGAACACTCACAACCAGGGGGGGGGAGGGGCGTGGCGGGGGCGTATGATGGCTGGCTCATTGGCTGAACCACCGCCGTGACGTGGCCATCACTCGGCAGCCGCGCAAAAAGTCAAATTTCTTCACTTTCCAAATTGTGGTCGCGCCATCGCGCTTTGTGGATGCGCGATGGCGCCGCGCTGGTCACTGGAGACGAGGCCTTAGGGGCTTTTTCTATATTTGCCAAAGTGGACAATCAAGCCGTTTTCAGCCAACATTTCCCATTGAAAGCAATGGAGAATATCATCCAAAAACAGTCCAATCCACCGGCTGCATATACTGTATTAAAACAAAAAAAAAAGGCGGGTTTTTTTGTGTTTGTTTTTTAAGTGCTGCTTGATTTGCCTCTTTAAGGCGCACATTGGGGGGAGGGATACACTTTAATACCTAGACACACAAACACAATATATATTTTGTGGTTTAACACCCAAAATTCCATCTGCAACACAGTACGCAGACCTTTATGAGCCGTGCATCTCATTTGGATTATTCATAAATTATTCATAGATTTCACACCATCACAGAAGTACGTTTGCATAGGAAAGTGCATTTGACATGCCCTGGGATTAGATAGACATTAGCGAGAAATAACAAAAAAAAGTCACAGAACCTTGTTTCATTTCATTTAGATAAATATTAATTTGCAGAGACCTCTGAACCAATGCAGTATTATGGGACATTACTGAGAAACAACCATCATGATTGTGGAGGGGCAGTGTGTAGACATTAGCAGTACAGGAGAAAGTTCAAGCTTTTGGGAAATACTGCAGAAATTTGGAGTCCATGCTTACCAAGTGATATTAGCTGCTATTGGTTGTATAACTCTGTGTTGGAAGAAGACGAAATGGTAGAGGCGCTAGCAACCTGTTTCTTAGTAGAGGAAATACTATGTGCTGACCTTTTGCACATTGGTAGATAGAAAATGCTACTGTAACGTTCGATAGTCCTCGTAGCAATTCTTGCAGAAAAAGTCAAATAAAACAAACAAAAAAATATGTGGCAGAAACAGAGATATGCTCTTTGGTTTCTTAAATATATAAGAATGGAAAACAAAAAGACAGATACATACTGAATCCTGTTTCCTTGCAACAACTAAAGCAACAATTTCCCCCAACATTTCTCATATTGATTTTTTTTTTTTTAAATATAATTCAAACTGGGGAGTTTTCTGCAGCGACCTGCGCTATTATAACTGAAAAAAAATAACGAAATGAAAAACTCACTCAAGTATATGTTATCTTTACTGTAATTTGTATGGCGAGTGGGATTTGTAACTTCTTTTTTTTTCACACCTACAGTACAATGACCTGATTGTGTCTGATTGGCAACCACTGCCAGCTTTACAATGCAGAATCAGTATTCAAGCTTAAACTGATGAGTCTAAAAGGATGAAATAGCTGTCTTTGAGTGGGTCTACTGATTCTGCATCTTCCTTGACCCGGCTTAGCTGTGTAAGCTGATTAATGCAGCAGGCAAAGGCTCAAGGGTATCCATGTAATAAAGTAGACAGGACGCTCAAAGTGACACCCCCACTGGGTACTTATTTGAATGTCACTACTCAGAATCCTTGTCTGCAGCTTAACCACTGTATGACAAGTGACAATGGGGTGAATACACCAGGATTGGGGACCTGTGAATAAAAGGCAAACACACTCATGGGTATTGTACCTTTATTCATTGACGCTTTGGCACACTTTTAGATTTATATAAAAAATGAATCTATTGGGACTGACAACAACAGTGTCATCCTTAATATTAAATAAAATGCAAAAGTGGATTTTTAAATAGTGCGATTTTTTTTAGCGGATATTCTATACTACATTTTATATATACTAGATCAGTGGTTCCCAAACTTTTTCGGTTCAAGGCTCCCTAAGGTGATCAGGATTTTTCCACGGCGCCCAAAGTGAAAACAAAGTTGTATATACATACCTAACAGTTGCAGTGCGCAGTTGGTATGTCTCTCACGCAGACTCTCGCTCTCTCAGACACGCTCATGAAGACTCTCTCTCTCACACACGCAGACTCACACACGCTCTCACTCTAACACCTTTTACAAGAGTGCACCTTTTACAAGAGTGCACCTTTTACAAGAGTGCACCTTTTACAAGAGTACACCTTTTATGTTTTAGATTATTTCAGTCTTTTTTTTATTGTTTTCATATGGAATATCACATAGTACATAAACAATCTGCCAAGTCATCCCTGATCTTCAGTATAAGTAGTCTATCGCTTAGTTAATGCACTGTTGTGGCATGTCCTGTTTTCTCTCTCTTCCTTTTTCTGAGATTTAAAGATACCACCAGGACTGGTGTGGATACAGGAAGAACCACATTTGAATAGATCCCGATTCCAAGGCATCCAGGCGCCATAGAGGCCTGATTTTTAGCACATTGCACTCGATCCAACAAACCGTTTTTTTATATATCAAGTCAACCTCCTCCTTCCAAATCGGTGGCGCATCGCCGGTTTTCTATTTTTGTACGGTACAAACGTGTCCGGCCATGCCCTGGGAATGACTGGCAATTCTGGTTAAAAGTAAGACAATGATTAGAAGTAAGCAGAAGTACTAAGGGATGAGGAAAGCGGGAGAGGAAATAATGTCCCAGTGTTACAATGAGCACCCCCCACCGCATGACGAGGAATGTATTGGGAAACAAGAAGAGCATTTCCTTGGTACAGAAAAGCAATGTCTGCACAAGCAAATGTGCCTTTTTCATTCTTTTTCCTGGCCAATTTGTCATTGATGCTTGCTAATTATAATGCATGTAAAAAGCCATGTTTGGGATTTTCCTATCCGGCTCGATTTCATATATTGTTTTCCAACACATGCCAAGCACACAGATAATACCTCATCGTAAGCAGAAAACGGCTGTGTATATAATTGTAATTTCACAGTATGTCCATGAATCAAGGTATAACAGCCAGTCCATACAATGGTGACTATATAAGAGCTATTAGTGCCGGGGTTGGAAGAAATTGTCCAACGAGTACCGTCCCCCCCAATAATATATTCTGTGATATAATACATATGCAAAGTTCTTTATGCATTTCGGAGGTGAAGGCTTGCTACATGGTTTCAATAAGAGTGATGTATACAACATTGTTCAAACGTAATGCAAATCAAGCAGTGATGTATTGGAGGCGAAAGCGGCGCCCCTTGAAATCCATGCATCGGTTACAGAGCACTCCAGTCTCATTAAACAGCAGGTACAATTTGTCTTTAGCTATATTAAAGAACTATAATTTTCATGAGTTGTCAAATCTTCACCTGGGCGACAAGTGAATGCGTGTGAGGTATAGTCCTAGTTTTGAACACTGTAATATATAATATTATAATTGTGTCCCTTTTTGGGGGCTTAATATCAGCTCCTTGTACACTTGGTTAATGACGGAGGCTCATCTGTATATCTGACTGCAAATGATGTAGGGACGTCTTCCGAAAGCCTCAACGTCATGGTTTGGAAAGGTCCTTCATCATGTGATGACTTCAAGCTTTAATGATGTAATTACATGTAATACGACTAGGAAAATATCCTACAAGCATCACTATCGCAGGACATTGCCCATCTGTGTGCGAGTGTCATTGTCACTGTGTTCCTGGTACCCACCAGCTGTCCCCATCCTCTGTTCCCTGAATGGATTGTACGGGGGAACAGAAACAGGTCAGAAAGAGCTATAACTGGAATGTATTAAGTGAGTGTATGGCAACAGTTCTGTTTTTGGCATCTGCAGTTTGTGGCATTGGTGAAACACTCACCATGAGACAGCCATCATATAGTGTCTCATTGTAAATGGCTTCTTTGAAGCTGTATTAGGCCGCGCTTATAGTGCGTGCGACGGCAATGGATGACGTCACCCGTTGCCGCTAGCGAAAGTTGTAATTCGCTTTCCGGCGACGTCGCGGGCGACCAGGTCTTTGATTGGTTCAGAGGCTGTCACATGTGGCGACACCCTCTGAAAAATCAAATTTGACCGGCTTCAGAAATTCGCTTACTATAAGCGCATGCGACGGCGACAATACATTTGTTTTGCCGCGGCGTCGCCGGCACTATAAGCGCAGCCTTATACAGATATAGGTGCCGGGTTTCCCATCTGCAGTTGCACGTGTCTCATCCCCTCTGCCCAGCTATGTGAATTGGTGCCCACGTGGACTCTTGAACCCATGTTTTCTGTGTTGTAGGATATTGTCTCTGCCCTAGGGTCTCTGGCTCTCCCAGGTTTTCCAGGTAGCTTCATGTCCTGCATAACTGGGAAAGACATTTATATCATTCTGTCTGAGTTAGGCTTCAGGGGTGATAGAGGTGTGTAACCCTACTCTGACCCCATTTAAGTAAGATCCACCATCCATGATTTGAGTCCAATTTAACTATTTACTAAACCCTTTTTAAATTGGATAGGAACGCAGAATTGCTACTTTGGTCTATGGTCAACCTGTTATTAAATAGTAGTGAAGTGCCGAGAGGGATCTGTGACATAAATCTGTCTGTTAGTTATTTACCAGCTGTTGCACATCTCTATGGCAGATAAATGGTTAAGAGTATTTGCCACAATATAACTCGACGGTTATGGTGCAGGGGATAATATTAAGCTGGTTATTAGATGGCCACACTTTTCGGAAACTCGTTGTCGAGATGAGCCCCCAGAGAAAATGCTGCTCTACGGGTGATTGGCTCCTCTTGCTCCTGAGATCCTTTCTAACACCCCTGCCCACGTTCAGCCTGATCCAGCGTGTGTGAAATTATCTGTCATCATTTCAAGTCCCACTAGAGCTCGGCATTTGTGCAGCCAGCGCTTATTATTATTATTATTATTATGTTGGAAACTATAAAATAAAAAAAAACCTAAGAAAAGGTGTTTTCCGTGGGGTATTAACCTGATACCTCAATTGTGAGATTTAAAAACACTTTCCAAAGTCGGTGCTAAATGTAGGATCTCCCTAATGAATATCCTTTTACACAGAACACCTAACAACTGTTGTTATGATCTAGTATTTATCAGCGTATACGCACTGGCCAATCTGTTACCTGCGCTGAGAAATAAAACACGGGAACATGAGGAAATGTGGCGAGAGATCAGCCCTCGCCTTCTGTCCAGGGAAGCTCAGAGGCGCATGGCACTGAATGCGCTTCACAACGTGTTGTAACTGATGGCATATGTCACATGCTTACAGGATAAGGTAGCAGGACAGGATTCTCAGCCAGGTGAAAGCAGAGGCTCATGGGTCACCTGCGCTGCAATATTCCTGTCTTTCTATGCCACAATGGTTCAAATCCAATCTAATCTGCAACCTGTGTTTACCCAGCAGGTAACTAAGGAAATAACGTAGGTTCGAATGCCGCATAGCAGGGACCTGTAACGCGCTAGTGTCCACGTATTTCATAGGAACCCAAACATATATCGGCGTGTCCTTTATTTCCCCCCCTAAATGGAAAACAAAGGTTTTGAGGATGTTGTGTTTGGATAAGAGCATCCGATATGTCCCTCTTAGACTGTCAGTCCCTAATGAGCATTAAGAGTGTACATGAAATAAATGTATGGGGTGTGTATACACACACATCTGAATCTGTTATATTGCTAGCAGTCCCTCTGATTACCATTTTGCACCTCAAGATATTTGCCAAAAGGCTTCGTCTGCCGAGCACTGGGGATTTGAGGAAAATGTGAAGTTTAGTGCGTGTATCCAAATGTTTATTTAACATAGATTTTTATTGATGTTTAAGTGTTTGGCGTGCCATTTATTTGGTGTAATATTGCAATCCGTCCTAGGTAGACCGTGCCAGGTGGCGAATGTGAGCTCATGAGCAGGAAACGGAGTGCTATTAGCATTTCAATTGGTGCAACATGAGGATAACAGCAGGCGATTGTGTTGTGTATTAAGCTATTGATGTTAATATAGATCAGATTGCCAGAACTACAAAAAAAAAAGAAGACAATGACATTTTTATAAACATTAACTGTTCATCCCGGTTTTATGTTCATGTTGTTGTTTTTTTGAGTGACTATCAGGAGGAAAACGATACTGTAATCGTTAACTTGTTGTTAACGAGATGTAATCATTGTTGGAACAGATTAGTTGGCTGGTAAAATGTTCTTCTCCCGCTATAGCAAGGAAGCTCAACTCCAGTTCTCAAGCCTCCTCCAACAGGACTTTTTTCCCCCAGGATATCCCTGCTTCAGCACAGGTGGCTCAATCAGTGGCGAGCCTCTGATTAAGCCACTTGTGCTGAAGCTGGGATATCCTGAAAACCTGACCTGTTTGGAGGGGCTTGAGAACTGAAGTTGAGCCCCCCTGCACTATATAATGATAAACATCCCACCAGATGCCATTCTTTGTGCGTGTATTATAACTGTTGGATGTTGAGTTGGTCGTTAAATCACTGTCATTTTTGTTACCCGCAGATTGCAAGTATGAATAAATATGTAGGGAGCGCATGTAGTCCCTGATTAATGACTAGTACTTAATAAACAAGACTTGTTCTAGTAAAAGAAATAAAACAAACAATGTATTTAAGATAATCATCATAATAATAATAATAAGGGGTATCTAAGGGAAAAACATAACCGTTGAAGTGTCTGTTCCCCAAGGACCAGTAACTTGATCTCAGGTACTTGTGCCTCAGGTACCAGCATTAGGTTGTACATTATACAACAGTACATCCTGCACCTGGCCTTGCACCCATGACCCCTTATTGCCTGTGGGACCGGTGTCCGCAGTAGTGTGAGGGTTTTGGTGCATTGTAAGATCCTTATGGTGACGTTACTCATGGAGAGTGCCTCTGTGCACAGCGCGTCCATTACCCAGTATGGTCTCTCTCTCCGTGGCGTGCAATTCTCCGCTGCTCTTTTTACAGACATCGTGCACCTGGTTTTTTTTTAGTCCTTGACTTCAAAAAAGTGAATGCAGTAAAATATAATAGACGACTTAGGCGCCGTAATGCTTGGCCATTCTTAATGTAGTGTTGGGATGACAGTCATTGCAGCCCCACAAATAAGGGGCTTTATCTCACATCGTAGCAGGCGAATCAAGTCGTTATTGTACATTAAATAAATGCGCGGCTTACCCCGGGGTGCCAAACAGACTTATTGCAGGCCTCTCAAGTAAATGAAAGGGTTAATAATTGGACCGGTTGCCAGGAGCAGATCCCACAGAGAGAAGCAGTTTTATAAGGGAATTCAGAACGGGGATGTTATGTGCTTGCCACCTATTTCTCTATTGCAGGGGCGGCAAACTCCCATCCTTAAGGGCCACCAACAGGTCGGGGTTTAAGGATATCCCGGCTTCAGCACAGGTGGCTCAATCTAAGCCAGTGATTGAGCAGCATGCGCTGAAGCAGGGATATCCCCAATACCTGGCCTGTTGGTGGCCATTGAGGACTGGAATTGGCCAGCCCTGCCGTATTGTATGATAAGTTCCTTTCGGGTGGTTTCAGTGGGTTTCTTTTTCTTTGGTAAATCTTGTGCTGTTTTTTTGTACTGGTTTTGCCCCAGGGTTGCAACAGCAAATGAGCGTTTGGTCTGCAATGTCGACTAGTTTATGTATATGCAATTTAAATGAATGTTTAACACACAAAGCATGCTTGATGCTGTTCTGGTGAGAATAAGCAGGGTGAACACTGACACCTCTTCAGCAGAGCTTGTTACATTATACAAATAAGACCTTATAGATATATTTATATTTCCGTCCCAGTGAAGCGTACCATCATGCAGATTCTCGGTCCCAGGGAATGGGGCACATTGTTATAAGCTCTCACCAGTAATTACAGCTGCTTGACCCTGTGCTCCAAATGTATAACCCTATCTTGTATACTGGAGTGACCAGCACTTTCACTGATCTTGCTGAATCGGGGCTGTTTTGCTATGTTATACCTCTCCTGGTTTGTTAGGAAGATAAACTAGTTTGCTCACCATTGTATTTTCCGTAAATAAAACAAAAAAATTGTAACCCTCCCCCCCCCCCCCCCGAAGTTAAGGAAATGTGCGCAGGTGTCTGTTTTCTGTTGCTTTGGCATATACTGTCTCTGTATGTTCTTCCTACCTACCAATTAGATTGTAAGCTCTTCGGAGCAGGGACTCCTTTTCCTAAATGTTACGTTTGTCTGAAGCACTTCTCCCCTTTGTGTTATTTATATTATTTCTTATCTATATGATTGTAACGTGTATTACTGCTGTGAAGCGGTAAGTACATTAAAGGTGCTATATAAATAAAGACATACATACATATAAGGTAACACAGGCAGTATGACGTTTTAAATAATTGTGTATACTGGGTGAGTTACCAAACTGAATTATGTTATTGTGTGTGTGTATTATATATACGCACATACACAGTGTGAGTATGAAGGGGGGGAATCTGTGTGGGTATGATGGGGGGGCAGGGTGGGAATGCAGGGGGGGGGGTGTCTGGGTAGGTATGATGGGGGGCAGTGTGGGAATAAAGGGGGATGATGACGTGTGACATTTAAAAAAAATATATTCACACAGTACAAAGTTAAGAAAAGAAGACAGCGCACGACCTCTCAGTGTAAAAATGTATAATAAAACAATGTAAAGCGGTACAGAAATGCAGGTACAGAAAAAATTAATTCGTTTGGCAGGGCATGTTTCGGGTACATGTTACTGCTCAGATGTTTTAAAGAATCCGCTCGATGTAAGTCAGCTGCCCTCATGGATTCCCACTCCGATCACTGCAGAGGTTCTTGTATCAAGATGAACAGAGCTCAGATGTAAATACTCCGCCCTGGAACACGTCTGTGCGGTAGTGGACTCGCAGTGGTACAAAGGGCTGGAGAAATATCACTGACTTTAGCAGTCCAGGTAAAAAGTCACTTGTTATATATCCCTTTATATATCTATATATCTCCAAGACTCCCATTTTACGTTTAGTCGTAGTCTTGGTCCTTTAATCTCTCTTGGAATGAAGTTGAGTACCTGGATCTTTGTCTTTGGGGAGACTTTTTTTTGCTTTCGAACCCATTCAAACTCTTTCCTGTCTCTTGGGGTAACAACCATCTTATATCACAACGCACTGCTTTGGGTTGTCTGAAGCTTCTGAATTATCTTCACATTTAGGGTCCAGTTTCACATCCATAGGTGACCACCTCTTGAGGTGCAGCAGAAGGTTCCCTTGAAAAATTGTCTTCTTTCTTCCAAATGCCTCCATCCCATCTTCCTGTTGATTTCATGCAAAAGGTTCCCATCCATTGTTACTCGCCTGCCAAGATAAACCTAGCCTTCCACTTCTTGTAGTTCTGTTCCATTTATTTTGATCTTTGCAGAGTTGATACATATTTTGTACATCTCTTTGGCTTTGCTGCGATTCATACGGAGGTCCACATTCTTATTTCGATGAGTTCTCTGATTTCTCTGGAGGTCTTCTGGACTTGTGGCAAAAATGTCATCTGCAAATCTCAAGTATCCACCATAGATTTTGATTCATTTTTCCCCCCAATCCAAGTGTTGAACAGTTCGTGTTGCAGTGAAAAGCTTTGGTAACACGATGTGTCCCTGCCGCACTCCCTTGCTAATCCTCATCTTGAATATTCATGTAATCTAATGTAATGTGGCATTCTCGTAAATGTTCTATATAATATCAATGTACGGTTCTTCGACACTTGGTCTGAATGCATTTAGAGAAGCAAAAGATAGATTGAGACTGCAGCTCCTAAGAAGATTGAAACCTCCCCAGCGATTGAATAAAAAAAAAATATTTATTGAACTACATAAAAATGGCAAGGTCAAACAAAGACGACTCTCCAACTCGTTTCACGCTTACTATGGCACTTTCTGAAGGACTATACTCCTTGAGAAAGCGCCATATGGGGCCTTAGCGCGTGGGAGGATAGTTGTCTTTGTCTGTGCCATTTTTATGTAGTTCAATAAATATTTTTTTCTTTTTTTCAATTGCTGATGAGACTTCAATCTTCTTAGGCTGAGGACCCGCTGCGGTGGGCGACGTGCGCGTGCGCCACCAGCCCCTTACCTGCAATCTGTTGGTCCCCGCTGCCTCCTCCCTCCGTGGCTCACTACGTGCTGTGATGCGTCAGCCGACCAGTGCTACCAGAAGGTGGTGTTCTGAAGCGTTGACGCGTCACGTGGTGCACGAGTGAGCCAATGAGGAGGTAAGGAGGGGAGCAGGGAGACGAGACGGGGGTGGGGGGAACGGACCCTCTGCTCAAACCCCCCCCCCCCCCCCCCGCTCTAGCTCCCGCTCTCTACAGACCGCAGGTAGCGGTCATTTGCCTCTCAGCGCGCTGCCTGCATACATGACTGAGGCAGCGGGGCCTCGGCCTTAGGAGCTGCAGTCTCATCAATCTACCTTCCACTTCTCTGCTGCACATGATTAAAGAAGACGCGTCCGGGGGTCGTGGAGGATCTCTGTAACAGCTGACCGGCACAAGCACCCTGTCAGCTGGAAGAGCCGGACGGTGAAACCTTGTAATTGAGTACTCCACACCGGGCATATCAGAGACACAGGGTTAAGATACAAGTGCTGGACATTCACTGAGAACCATACTCAGTCCTCTTGTGAGTGTTTTCTTTGTTTTACTTAATTTCCCCCCATATATGTGTCTCCTCCTATTTATTCATATTGCTACAGGGCTTGATTACATCTTGCTTTAACCCGATTTTTGCTTCGTTTTTTTGCTATTCATTTGTTATAGTTTATTGTGTTTTCCTTGAGCTTATATTCGGTTTAGGGGAAGGAGACTGTAAGAGACGTGTTCAGAGGTACGCAATGGAGACCGTGTAACGTGAAACTAAAATTAGGCTCTATTGCGTCTGTCCCTTTAACACAGCAAAACATATGAAAATAAGCCAAACAAAAAACCTACTCCATTTTGGAGAATATTTACACATGTAGTTCAGCCCTCTCTAACTGGGTGGTTAGCTAAGCTATTTACCAGCCCCAAATATATATACATATATACAGATATATAACATTCCCATAAGAAAGGTTTATCTTTTTCTTGTAGCTGTAGGGGAAGCGTCTCTTCTCTCCTGGGTCAGCACCTTTGTGTGCTAAGGCAATGTCTGTCCAGGTATAGTCTGCTCCCCTTTGTCTTGCTGTCAGCCGACAGTCTCTTTGCAGTTTAAGGCCTCGGACATGGTGCAGGGAGAGGCGCTGACCCGTGCTGAGGCGTGCGCATGCTTACCAGTGAGCCCCTGCAGCCGCAATGAGAGCGGCTTTAGCAGGGGCTCGCCACGCTTGCGGAAGAGCGTGTCTTACCAAATCTTTAGTTTCGGCGCTCACGGGAGCGCAGGGCCGGTCACGTGAGCGGTTCGCCCAATGAGGGCAAACCAGCTCCGTGACGTCACTGGCCCGCCCCCAGACACGCCCACGGACGGCGCGCGCTCTAAGGCCAGGGAAAGCACCGCTTTCCCTCAGCCTCAGCGCGCCTCCGCACGGCTTCAGTGTCTATGGACTAAGCCTTAAGCCTAAGACATCTGTCCTCTGGTCAGTCCAGTGTCCACTAAGGAAATCATCTGGTCTGTCTTTCCTAGGTCAGCTCCAATTGTGAGCTCAGGAATCCCTTCCTGTGTCTAAGAACAGGCTTTTTCTGACAGAGTTCTGATTATGCAGGTGGGGTTGGTTGATTGCAGCTGTGCAATTAACCAGCACACTGCTGGATTAGAGGCACGTTTCTTAACAGTGGTAAGTCCCTGTTACAGGGACAATCTCTCCACTACAATCGATTTGGAATAATTGGGGGACAATGGATTTCTTAGTACTGGGAATGATATAGAGTAGGACCACTGGGAAAGGGAGCAATCTAATAGATATTACAACAATAATTAGGTCAATGTTGAAGCACTTGGGAAGTGGACAATAAAATCAAGGCCCTGGGGAGGGAACTATGTGGTTTGAGCATTGGGGTGAGGGGGGCGGGGGGGACAACAATATATGAAACGGGTCGTGCAAGAGAGGAAGGAGGGGAGTAATAGTTATAGATACAGCTATAGTTATTAGTTAATAACAATAGTTATAGGTATTAACCATAAGCAAGAATGTCTGGTAATTAATAAATAAATAACTGGAGCGAGAGGCAGGCAGCTAGTAAAATTGCTTAGGTAGGGTGAGATGTTGGGGGTATGAGGGGAGAAAGAGTCCTAGTACTGGTGGTTTTCAGTAGGGTGAGGCACTTTTTGACGATGTTTGGTCAAGGTGTTGGTACTTTTGCTCCTCGGATGTCAGGCAGGATGCACCTGGGAGATAGTTGGGAAATGTAGTTGATAGCAGGGAGCAAATGATGGATGACAGATGTTTGCAATGACTGAGATATTTGATTGTAATGTCCGTCACAATGAATCAAAATGTTTAAACTTAATTGTATATGGGGTTTGCTTTAGCCAGGCAGGTAGGTGGTCCTGGGGTTCCACAACAGTAGCAGACAGCCAGGCAAGTATAAGACAACCGTAGATATAGTAGTCGGTTGTTGATCTTACCAGTTAGGTTTTGGTAGAGTCTCGAGGGGGTAGGAGTGACACTTGACTTAGTACTACACTGTTTGTGCTATATATTTCTGCTGTATATTGGTATGTTTAGTGAGTTATAATGTAATATAACGTAATGCAGGAGGGATAGTCCTCTTGATGGTCGTAGATTTCGACAAAGGTCACGTTTGGCGGCCACCTCCTCGGCGCATGAAGGGCCTGTTCTGGGGCATGAATAAACTTCTAGATATTATTCACATAGATAAGGTGTCTAGCTAACATACTCAGCTGAATCTCAATAAAACTTACGTTACGTCGCCAGTTAGATCTCAAATTTAAATTTAAGATGGACCACAAGTTGATAAAATGTTATCGGAATAGTACTATATTAGTATTAAATTGTTTCTGATGATCCACTCTCTGTAATTCTGCTGTTTTTATAGCGTTTTGTGATCAAATCTGGTGGCTGTTGATGTCATTTAGCACTTCGTTTGTAGAGCAATTTACTATTACTATATACAGCCTTTGATTACCTTTATTGAAAACGAATTACCTAAGCTGCCGATCGATTTAGTTCTCCCACGATCGATCAGCAAAGATCCTGCTTCCCAGGGTTCACTAAATGGCTAGAAGAAAGCGCAAAGAAATGCCTCCATGGTGAAATATAGTTGGGGATTTTAATGGATAAAATAATTAAAATACCCTCGCACAGTGCTCCCTCTGCGAGCGTGCGGATCGTGATGCCGTCAGGTGGGGGCGTTTCGATAGAACACAGCTAGCTTCTTCAGGGATGCAAGACCTGACATGCCTGAAGAAGTTAGCTGTGTTCTAGTGAAACGCGTAGGAGGAAAGGAGAAGGATAAGTCACTCTTTGACCCGGACTGGAGTCAAAGAAAAGGAACCCCCTGCTACCGGACTCTGCACTGGTTACACCCTCACCTGACGTCATCACGCTCTGCATCGCTCGCAAGGCTCGGGACATCTACACTTGACTGCAGGAGACCCCCTTAAGCTCAAGGGACGCCGTGGAGAGGGCGTTTAAACCAGCAAGTAATTGAGCAGCGAGGAGGAGCATTGGAGGGGAAGCATATGACTGAGTGGCCGGTGATAGTGGGGTTCATACATGCTTACTGCTCCTATGCACTGACCAAGTGTATTATAATCAGTATTTTATCCATTAAAATCCCCAACTATATTCCACCATGGAGGTATTTCTTCTAGGCATTCTTTACTTCATCATTCTTTGGGTCAAGGATTACCCCTATGTAAAGACGAGGATTACCCCTATGTAAAGATGAGGATTACCCCTATGTAAAGCCAAAGATTACCCTTATGTAAAGCCAAGGATTACCCCTATGTAAAGACGAGGATTACCCCTATGCAAAGCCAAGGATTTACCCCTATGCAAAGCCAAGGATTTACCCCTATGTAAAGACAAGGATTACCCCTATGCAAAGCTAAGGATTTACCCCTATGTAAAGACGAGGATTACCCCTATGCAAAACCAAGGATTTAACCCTATGCAAAGCCAAGGATTACCCCTATGTAAAGCCAAGGATTTAACCCTATGCAAAGCCAAGGATTACCCCTATGCAAAGCCAAGGATTACCCCTATGTAAAGACGAGGATTTACCCCTATGCAAAGCCAAGGATTTACCCCTATGCAAAGCCAAGGATTACCCCTATGCAAAGCCAAGGATTACCCCTATGCAAAGCCAAGGATTACCCCTATGCAAAGCCAAGGATTACCCCTATGTAAAGCAGCAAGAGCCTGGTTCAGCGATTACTCAGTGACTATTCCTTTTTTCATTCACCACCTATTTTTTAACATAGTATTTCCCCTGCTGCTGCCCGGGGCTTCTCGTTATATTACTTTACCTATATTCTATTTATTATCATATCTGTTTTATTATTGATACATATTGGTTTCAACATTATTAACTCTGTAGTTGCTCTGCGCGCGCGAAGGAGCACATGACGTCACGTGCGAAACCTGCACTGAGGTCCGCTGCGTCGGGGAGGCGTGGCCATGACATCACGTGGCTGATCCGCGCACGTGACCCGGCCGTCGCGTGGCAAAGACGAAATGCTGTCTTGCCGAGAGCTGCGCGTTCACGTGCTCTATGGACAGCATCATAAGGGTACATACATTTGTTCCGGAGGCGCGCGGTGTGGTGCGTACACACCGCCACTATAATCGCGGCCTAATACCCTAGCGATTTCTCTGAGCGCACGACATGGGTTATCTTTTTAACACTTTCATTAAATGGCCGCCTTTCAATCAATCTTTAAGTCAGTGTAACTCAGCAGCTACAATGTATTCTTAAATTACTAAAGTAACATTATCTATTGTTACAGTTTGCAGCTCAAACTGCTGGGAACATTGGCAACAAATTATCCCAAACAGGATAGTTTTGCAGAGATCTTGCACTGCTGGGGAGGTGTGCTAAACCTGCTATAGAAATCAAAGGATGTTTTAAAACTCATTAGCAATGGCATTGTGTTGAATTAAAAAAAAATGCAGTAAGTATTATCTAATACTACAGAACTGACTTATTAAAATTAAGAAACACAGAATATTGCTGGGATTGCTGCTTTAAGATGCTGCTATCAATGCCATCATTGCAGAATATGCGAGCATACAGTATGATATCTTCTAATCATTTTTTCCCCTCATGTTACTGGTTTGGAATATAAAATAAGTAAATGTAAAGCTGTGGTCCCAAGCTCAGTCCTCAGGGGCCACCAACAGGCCAGCTTTTATGGATATCCCTGCTTTAGCACTGGCGGTTTAATCAGTAGCTCAGTCTTCAGTCATTCAGTAATTAACCAACATTAGATCAGGAGCTAGGACATCCAAATTTCCACTGGACTTGAATCAATCCAATGATATAACTCCTTCCATGAAATAGGACATCTAATAAATATATATATTCCAATAGCGCTGACTGTCAAGCAAGGTATTCAATTAAAGATGAAAATAGTTTTCAAAGGATCCACTTCTTTGCTGCATATGTCTCAAATGGGTGCTCCGTTCACCCACTAGATAATCCAAGAGGATCTTAAAAATGGCAAAAACAAGAGAGACCGTGCACCAGAAGTGAATAGTAGATGGTGTAATACAAAAACACACAACATATACATGAACTTACATTTAAGAAAGTAAAGTGGGTTCCACGAGGTCCAAGTGAGAGCTGAAAGTCTAAATGATGTGACTCTGTTTGGACCCGGTGCACCAGGTTCCTGGACAGACGGCTCGCAGCACCTGGGGTCCGTGGAGACCACAAGCCGCTTATCAGCTGGTCCCTATTGGTATATAGGGATGGAATTACATTGTACATATGTAAGAGACAGCTGTGTGTGCATTCATATAGCACAGTATGTATAGACATGGCCTTTAGCACTCATGGGAAGAGAGTTCTCTTGTGTCAGTAGTGATTCATGAAACTGCGGTCTCGGTTTAGGCCACTGCTAATTGTCCCGAACAGTTGCATAAATTTGTATTTATGCAACCGACTCTTTCGGTGTTCTAAGATTACCTTTGAGTATGGCCACCTTCAGATCGTTCATCTAATGACCAGAGTCAGAGAAATGTTCGCCGACAGGACTGTCTCTTGTTCCGCGTGTGATGCTGTGGCGATGCAGATTCATTCTCTTGTTTAGCCCCTGTCCCGTCTCACCTATGTAGTAGCAGATTCCTGGGCATTTCATGCTCATAAGGTAGACGACATTGCTGGAGGAACAGGTGAACCGTTGTAAGGAATCGGGGAACTCACCCCCTGCGGCGTGTACCCTCACCTGCCGCATCTCAGTTCCCGCTCTCCTTATAGAGCATTCACGCACCCGCGGTTCCTCTACTCTTACTACGGAGCCGGCCTGCCCCCGGCCGCGTCGCGTGTACACGTGACAGCATGCGCCGCCCTCTAGCTGCGAGTCAAGATTCTCTGATGACTCTGTGTGGCGTGCGCCGCCCTCTAGCTGCGAGTCAAGATCCTCTGTGTCTTCTAGTGTTCTGAAGCAAGCGACGCCATCTTGCTTCCTGGCAAATCCTGCCCTCTTCCTCCTGACAGGAAGTAAGCCTCTCTCTGACTTTCTCATTGCTAACAGCTGCCGCTGCCTTTTAAAAGCAGTCAGTGGCTACCTGCCCAGGGTCCTGCAAAGTACTACCCCAGTACTATATGCTGTTCCTGCCTGAACTTCCTCTGGGACCTGTATTCATCTCCTTTGGATTCCGGAAGACTGGGACAGTCACTCGTTCTACTACTGAGGTTAGTTTACCGTGCGGGTAGTGTAGGACCTGCTGATTAGGGTTCACCCTGACGTTGTACCAGGCTTATAGTCCTTTGGCCAAAGGATTAAACTAAGAACCCTTACTTTATATTTAGTGTTGCTGCACCCTTTTGTTTCTGGCATTATGTCTTCAAGGAGGCTGGACGTCCTCCAGGAAGTAATTCCCTTGTGACCTTGTGCTCTGGACTCTATCCTCCCCTACTCCTTCCTAGTGGCAAACACACTCACCCCCGCGGCGGTGCCTGAGAATGCGCGCATCCCCGCTCTGCTGCAAGAGCATGCGCGCACATGCAGCTGGGCTAGTCGTGCCACGGAGCTTGGCTCTGCTCCTCCGGATGCGTCACGCATTCTCCTACGCGCGGCGCGCTAACATGACTATGTGTACCGCCCCCCAGCTGCGCGGCAACTTACTCCTTTTTCGTGTCTCCTGTGGCTTCCCCACCTCGCTATCAGGTCCCTTCCCTTCTCTCGGCTTGTGCGTTGGAGCACAAAAGTAACAACCTTCCTCTGATTTTGTACTCCAGATTCCTGTGTGGTATTTGTATTGTGCCCGCTGTGTGGAGCATTGTTCAGGCTTTGCATCTTGCGTCTTGGCATGGTCTTGTCCCGCATTCAGTTGTACTGTACTATACTTTACTCCTCACCATCATTTTCTTGAGATTATGGGGTTGTCTGTATGATTAAAAAAAGTGTGTGTGTGCCGAGCACGCGCATTTTGTCACAGAAATTGTATTTGTGATGGTGATGTTTTTAAATTAAAGATCAAAACACAATTTCAGTGACAAAACGCAAAGAAGTTTGACTTAGAATGTGGGTGCTCGGCACACACCCCTTGTTTTAGCTATTTGCTGTGCTATATTTATACTAACTGAATTTGCAAAACACCTGATGAAGTTCCCACGCTGGAAACGAAACGCGTAGGGTATTATACATTGTGTATTATACATTGTGCTTTTACTTGAATAGTGCTGCTATTTTGCTTATCCGCTCCCTGTGCTTATTACCGGCCACAAAGATCTAAGAACGGTTGATTCTAGAGTCCTATTGCGGACTGTTTCTGACATTGGCGTCTGACGTCATAGTCACGTGATCGGAGCTACGGATCACAGAAGTGCATCGCGGGAACATCACAACTGGCTGAATAACAGGAAACCACACAGCAGGAGTGTCCGTGTTCAAGGCGGAGGATTTCAAGCACAGAGGGAGGTGGTGATTTGCGTTGCTGATTGTTTGTGCGGTGACATACATCCACACTGCCCGATTATATCGGCTACATTGTAAGTAGCCATTTTGCTATCTGCTTATAAAATTGCATTTTAGTACTTCACTATTGTGGCCTTTTTTAATTTTCTTTAGGATTCAAAGAAGTTGGGACTTTGTTACCATCTTGGAGACTATCCGTTGAATAAATTTGATATTTCTATTCTCATTTTTTTTAGATCCACTGATTTGCAACTATATTCATATTATTATAATAGATATAATATATATAGATATAATATATTATATATATATATTATATATATATATAATATATATATATATTTATATATACTATATATATATAACAATATGAATTAGGGTGCAAATCAGTGGATCTGAAAAAAATGAGAATGAAAGCTATACAAATTATCACACGGGACGTCTCAAGACATATATATATATATATATATATATATATATATATATATATATTGATATTATAATAACAGTTTTGATATATTATTCAAAATTACAAGTAATTAATGATTAAATTAAGAAATTACCACATTATTTTAAATGTAAATATCTCACATAATACGTATATGTAGTACGTTTTTATTGTTCATTTTGATCATAATTGGTTTTCACCGAGATAAATGAATGTATTTGATTTCCAGTGAAGTTGGATATAAAAGAGGTACTCCTGATATGAAAACATGACCCCCTGATGAAGCATGTATAGTGCGAAATGCGTTGTCGCATGTCTTGCTCGCGTGAATGCCAGCACACGTGTTCCGTAGACACAGCGGTGTTACAGAGCGCATTCCCCCACGTGTGCTTACACTATGAGCAATGATAAGGAAAGATCCAGCGCTCCACGGATTTAGCAAAAAATTCAAATTTATTGCGCCATACACAACGACCGTTTCGAACTTAATAGGTCTTTCTCAAGTGAAAGGCAACACTACAGGGATCCCTCTTGAACCAGCAGCACCGGTAATACTGTTGGTATATTTATTTAATGGTGTGCAGCATATCACTATTTCTTACACTGAGAGCAGGCTGATCTCCTATAAAGCGGTCGGTCTACTAACTCTTACTTCTATGCAACTGACAGATGTGATTTGTAATTGTGTTCGATACGCCTCAGTGCAACAACTTTCTTTGTTGTGTATGTGTGTATTTGTATAAAAGTGCCTATGTAACCGCCTGACCTGTTATCAGACATAAACTGATGTTAATCTGTCTGTTATTGTCTTTCACCTCCTTTGTACTGCGCTGGCAGAATGTGTACACACACACACACAATTATAGTGTGCTTGTCACAATACCCGCTGTGCTGGCAACGGAGACGCCGCCGTGTGACGGGCGCGGTGTGTGACGGGCGCTGTGTGGCAGTACATGTTCCATGTAATGGATTTGCCTGCTTGTGTGTGGTGTTAGGAGTGTGTCAGGAGCTGCGCTGACCCCGTGCGCCTCCGTTTCGCTGCTTGTTGGATACAGGTGAGAGGTCCGTCCCACGCTTCTCTTCCTGCTGGGCCCGTTTTTGTATCTGGCAGCAGCCTGTGCCGAATCCTCGGCGGTCAGCGCTTGTCACATTTAAATGATAGCGTGAAATATTTGTTAACTATTTCTCCTAACATTTTTAGCGCTGGGAAGCCTGTGCCAGCTGCTGTTCCTGTGAATAGCCAGTAACCAAGCAAGTGTGCGGCCCGAGTGTGTGAACACAAAGAGGCCTGCTATTCACTCACTGAGCACTTATCCAGCAGCTTCTGTCTTCATTAAACACATATTAATAACAAGGCAACCAGCTTGGGCAGCGCCTTCTAGTTTCTAGGTGAATATACCAAACACATTCCGTGAATATGTATTTAAACCTGTATTATACCCTTTTCTTCTTAAGATGGGTTCTTGGAAGCCGCGTGTTCCTCAAGGAACCAAGAACGGCGTTGGGTGCCCTGGACATTTTTGCATTGTTTTGCAATTAAAGTAAGACCCTAATGACATTGTAGTCTTCATGAAGACATTGCCAGTACTTCTATGGATTGGACCGTTACAGAGTCTAAACCTTTATCTTAGAACTCATCTTTTCTATTCATGTCTGATCAGAAATTACTTTCTTAATTAACACTGTTATGAATATTAATAAGAGCGTTTACAGCAGAGTTAAATTTTTAGGAAGATTCAGGGCTGTTTATATTCGCATTAAAACTGTACCCCCTTGTGTGTGGCAGATACTAGAGTCGGTCTCTCTTCCATACGTGTTACACTTATTTCTGTAATAACGAGCCATTCCCCTGTACCTAGGATTGTGTGCATATTGCACGTACCATTCACAAATACAATAAGAATGTAGCTGCGTTGGATAATTAACCGGTTTAGATTTATTCCGAGGTTCCTTTGGGACCTCCACCTTGTGGATCTCTGCAGAAACAATCACTCCCTGCGCCGGAGAGCTTACACTCTAACTGATCAGAGCAACAGAGAGAGAGACACCCAAAGTCACATGATCTGCCACTTCAGAGACCAGTGCTACAAAAACACAATCCTTCTCTCCGTAGTAAATGGCCCAATGTGCACGATGAATAATGTCTTGTTTTATAAAAGCAGTATATTGATGCCCAGTTAATGCTCGGAGCAGCAGCAGCATGTCTCGGCAGAACCGGCAGTTAGTGGAAATCTCCTGGTAATTGCAGATGGTGTTGCTTGTTTCTTAGCTGTGTAGTTTGGGGATGATATGCTCACACTCGGAGTGCTTTGAAGCTTTGGAAGCGGAGGTCACAGTCCAAGCTAAGGTCACCAGGTCACTTCAAGTCTTTTACTTAGTGCTGTGTTATAGTAAACCAAACCCTTTCTAATTGTGCAGGGTCAGGCCTGGGGTGAACGCTTCAGCTTTTTCTTGTAGCGTTTCACTCGGAATAGAACTACAGTTTCAAATGCCTGATCTGGTGGCAGCTAATAACATTGACACGTGCGCTAAAACATCTATATTTTTACCTTTCTGCAACTCTTTTTATTAGTAACTCTGTGCCAATCCTTATTATATTTAGGCATTTAAACTGCAGTTATAGAAGGGTACCACTGATGTTGTGTATCTCTATTCCTTTACTTTACCCATCAAGTCTCAAGGAACCATCTGATAACTGGTTGAGAGATGCTTACCATCACTATACAGCGCAGCATGTTGACTGGCAGTAATTGTTTCTTCCTCCCCATGCACGGTTACGTTAAGTCTGCTGATAGCAAAAGCACCAGTGGTTAAGTGATATGAGCACCTGTCCATCGTAACTGTCCCGAGACCAATAACACCCACCATTCATTTGGCTTGTTCCATGCTAATAACTTTCAGACACTTCTCATCCAGCCCGGATTTGAACCGGTGACCTAGAGGTGATAGAATCTGTTTTCTATGTTCGCATTTCCTACACCTTCAATTCAGATCCTCCTAGAGAGCGTGATCCCCGGTGAAGTGGGGAAGTGGAGGTTTTACACCGTGTGGTGCTGGAGTTGGGATCAGTGGATAGACGAGTGTCTCTCTCTCAGGATCCATTCACTTCCGAGTCGCTGTGTATGAGATTACTGTTATGCTTAATTCATTCATTTTCTATAGCAGTTGGGGTACATCTGTGCCAACATATACCTGTGCCCAGTCAAAAAAAAATGTACTGTGTACATTTGTGTCTCTCTCTGTATCTCACTTTCTCTATATAGTGATTATATACATAGATACTGTACATATAGAGAGAGAGAGGCACGCAAAATAAATGGGAAGTTTAATACTGTACTTGAGTATTAAACTTCTCCTTTATTTTGCTTAGTTTGGAGTGCCTGTCCCTTCATTCATCCCCTTTACCCACTCTTTGGACAGGACAAACCTAGTTGTTTTCCCTTTTGCCCATTAGAGAGAGTTCTGTGTGTGTGTGTGTATATCTATCAAGTGAATATCACTTGTGAGCACATTCACGTGTCTAAGGCTGCGGTCCCAGTCACTGCCACAGCACACGGCTCGGCGTGCGCTGTGCGTGTAAGCAGCGCCCCTCAATGGGGGAGGGCCAAGTACGCACCTTCACGCTGAAGGTGCAGCTGCGCCGTGCTGCAGGTTTTTTTTCAACTCAATGAAATTGAGTTCAAACCCTGCGATGGAGGCGTGGCCACGCCCCCACCGGCGGTTCACCCAATGAGGGTGAACTAGCCGCGTGACGTAATGGCCACGCCCCGCAAATCCTCGACCACGCCCCCTCCCGTCGCAAGCTCCCCCTCTCCCTGTCAGACCGCAGATCGCAGATCGCACATTATTGGGACCGCAGCCTCCGACAGGTCTGCAACCTGCCTTTCACCATTATCGCTTTGCGTACAGTTCTTCCACTGCAGCAAGGGATTCTGGGAAATGACATGCAAATAAGCACACAGTGTCATCTTTTGCTTCAAATCCATTTTGACATGTACCCTTATAAGCTTATGCTCGCTGCTTTTCAGCACAGCCTGAGTTTTGATGCAAAGCCAGTAAACCTACTCACAGACAACTGTTTTGACCTTTTGGGTCACTTTTTTCACCAAATATATTATATATATATATATATATATATATATATATATACTATATATATATATATATATATATATATATATATATATATATAAAAAAAATTGGACCTACGGTACAGATAAAGTGTTGGCCTCGTAGTAGGTTTGTGTATGTGTGTATATTTGTGTACACTACAGGTACTGTTAAATTGATTAATTTAACCTCTGCCACACTGAGTTACATCTTCAGGACCACTCAATTCTGGTTAATATGTCGCCTTTTGGGAAACACATTGTGTAAAAATGCAGCGGGCCTTTTTTTCTCTAGGACAACATGCACCATCACCTGAGAAGTGATAGTCTGGGACATCCCAGACAATGCTCTGCATTACCTGAAATGCAAAATATATTGTGCGTCTCTTCTGGATAGCAATATGTTTTTCTTCAGGTATTGTATGTAAAGCACATTACACAATAAATCACTAATGAGACTACAGCAGAACCTACTAAAGCTGTGGGTAAAATGCCGAATGTTGGGAACACAAGCAGTGCATACATAAATCAAAGCTCAGGGTATTAAGCCGTGCACAGCAGTGATTAATGTTTGTTCCCACTGCCACAATGATAGCACTTTGCAAGATTCAGGGACTGCGTTTTACTGGGCGAGACTGCTTAACCCCTGCACTGCCAGAGGGGAAACACTATCCCTGATCCAAAGAGCTTGCAATCATAGGGGACAAGTACTCTTGGAACATCAGTGCATGTGGTGAGTGGCACATGGAATGAGTTTGTTCAGACATATCATTTAATCACAGTTGGGATGTTAGGGATGCCCTGTTAATTAATTAGAAAGCAGCAGGTTGGACGGATATTTGGGAACCAGTGGCTGGGAATTTCCTATCGTTTTCATTATGTATATGATGTTGTTTGTAATGAGTACTTGTGCGGCCACTTAAGCTCTGATCTGCATCTTCCGTCTCCCCACACCTTCAATCATAGAGCCCAACAGCTCCGTGTAGAAGACACGCAATGTTTGACACGCAATGGGGAAACCACCTCTTGGAAATGAGCATGTTACACTGTGTGATGCTGGGGTTTGGGCATGACCAGGGAGGCTGCGAGGGAGCTCCCCTTCCCCTCCTTACCCAATACCCACATAAACACAAGTAACGCTAGACTCGATCTGGCGGTATAAAAGGCTGCGGCTTTGTTTATGAAATAATTTGAGTAACTGCTAGTCCCTGCCAGAGTGCTCACTTAATAGGTGAAGGGTCAGACGATCCTTGAGCCCCTGATCCTGTAGCCGGGCCCACGTAACCCGGACTTTGTCGCGAGTGGGCTCCAGGAATTCACGACCAGATGACCCCGCCCACTGTCCACCCACAACTGGGGGTGGGAGGGGAAGCACCGGAGAAGGCTTATGCATCCGCTCCCCGCTCCCAGCCCGTCCTCTCTCCCCATTGTGCAGGCCAGTTCCCCTGCTCCCAATGTGTTCTCTCTCCCCTGGCGCAGGCCACCTCCCCCCCACACTCGCCGCCCACCCGAGCGGGCCAGCATGGCAACCGGGGTTGGGGGAGGGAGGGGGGGGGGAAGTGTACCGGGGAGGACAAGGCACATGCGCCAAAATACAAAATCAAAACTCGCCAATCTTCTGGCGGGAGAGGAGGCAGAAAACGTGTCACCCGGGAGAAGAAAGCTCCTCCCCATCCCGTCACCGGAGGTGAGGGAGCGCCTTGCCTCCCGGTCGTGGCCGCCCTCCGCCTAGGATGCTAGGAGGGCTGCTTTACTGTGTGTTACTAGTGTTAGGCGTGGGCCCAGCGGCTTAGCTAAAGCCCGGGGGTCCGCGTTGGGGGGCTGAAAGCCGGTAGAAGAATCGGCAGGGCAAGAGCGCCCTCTGGCAGTCTGACCCGTAAGACTTTATAACTTCAGGTGTTTGCTGCCACAGCTTCTCTGTCGGCTGCTCCTCTGATCATCTCCCCCCGCCAATGATAGGCATGGGAGAGAGAGAGCTGAGAGAGAGAGAGCTGAAGAGAAGAGAGAGAGAGAGGGGGGGAGCTGATGAAGGAGAGCTGATGAGGGAGAGCTGGTGAAGGGATGAGGATGAGTGGGGGGTGAGAGAGAGAAAAAATTACAGTCAGTAGTAATATTAATGGGGCTGTAATATGAACTTATCCCTGTTTAAATAAAGCAGCCTCAGAGCTCTGAGAATCCTGCAGAGAGAGTTAATTGCAGCTACTGCATTAACTAGTCGCCACCTGGACTACTGAAAAAAGCCTCATGTGAGACACAGAAGAGAGATTCCTTAACTCACATTTGGGCTGACAGAAGGAGAGCAGAGAAGCCTGCACACAGACATTTGTCTTGAGCACAAAGGCTGTGCTGAGATCAAGACATCCAGAGACCTATATTTCCTGGACACAGAGGACCCAGGAACCTGCAAGAGACTGACATGGAGGGCCGCCTGCTTAAGGTACCTCCTGAGACTTTGGAGTGATAGGCTGGTAATGGGGATATCCCGCCACAGTTGAAATGAGAGGACTGTGACAGACGGTGACCCACACAAGGGACTGATGCTGTGACCAGAGTCTACCACACCACTTGTGAAAGAAAAGAAGAAAGAAAAAACCCATGGGCTTTTAAAATGGCCACCCAGCTGAAGTCAAATACAGACTCTGAAAGAATGGGGAAGAAAATGTGTTCCTAGTGTAAAGAGCCCAGCCACACGGAGCAGTGTCCGTTATGGCCTTATTCCGATGATGAGGATGATCCCTATGTGGCCCCAGAAAAAGGGCTACAGACAGGAATATTTTTTTCAACATGCCAAGGAACTGCAGCAGCAAGCAATGCGCTGTGGTCACAAGAAAGATGCAGACGTTTTACTTGGCAAGGGCACATCCAGTATCACTGATGAGAAAGAATGTGTGCACAGTACTGCTGATGTTTCAGAACCTACCAAAGTAAAGAAGAACAAGTCTACAGAGACGCCTGTGAGAGCTACGCACTCTGTAAGCAAAGTCTGCCCAAGTGTAGGACTACCAGCTGGGGTTGTTGCGAATACAGAGAAAACAGCTGCAATAACGCCTCCCGAGGTCAGGGAGAAAAATACACCTGATAGCCCCAAAATGGAGGACAAGGTGTGGCATTCCTGTAATGAACACTACCCCACGGAAGAGTGGCCCTTGGGGTCCTATGAGGATGCGGTTAAGGATGAAAATATTTCTTATTGGGAACCAGAACCGAGTCATACCCACAAAACATCCCAGGGATGATGGAGGTGCCTAAACTCGGTACGCACCGAACAAACAGGTGTCTATGACCCCGAATATTCCTGCCAGCTAACGGAACTGCAAGAAAAGCCTGGCGGATACCGTGAAGCTGCTGAAGTTTCAAATAAAGACGGAGACCCCAGTATCCCTGATGGGAAGGAGTCGTCCTAAACAAAATGGCGGAAAAAGAAAAGCGGGTCTTCACTCACAGTTGAAGGAACCGACACGTCCGCAGATCCCGCATAGAAAAAGGGGGTCCGAGATGCCCTGCAGCCTAGAAAAAATGGAGGATTCATCACGCGAATGACAGAATATCCAGAGGGCCCAAGGCAGAAGTCGTGTAACACAAAAAAGTGTCTGTCCGGTGCTAACAGTGAGGAACTCTCAACCAACCATACCAGGGAAGCGGAGCCAGAACCAGTGAGTGACGATCTCTTGACCAGCCCTGAACATGCACTGCAAGCTGCCAGGCATAACTGTGATCTTCTCCGTGATTAAGTGAAATTGGAGAGATAAAATAACGCTGACCTACAGAAGATACTGCTTGCGATTTACTCTGCGGCAAAAAACGAATTGGAGGCTCTAAGGACGGATCTAGATACTGCGAACACTACTATTACCACCATGGATGGAAAGCAGAGCAAGTCTGACCGAATGATTGCTAATCTGAAACAGAAGTATGTGGTGGCACTGAAAGAGATTAGTCTTTCAGCAAGAGGTTCGCAATTGCCAAAGAGAGGTGGAAGTCTCTCAGAATGAGGTTCTCACACTCCGCATATAACTGAATGCCTCACACCAGGAGGTCAACAGTGTCCGTACAGAGCTGGACATATCGCAGAATGAGGTTCATACTCTCCGCGTAGCACTGGATGCCTCACACCAAGTGATCAGCAGTTGCCGCACAGAACTGGAAGTTTCTAAAAAAGGAACTTCACAGTCTCGCTGAGGAGCTGGACATCTCTCAAAAGCCATCTACAGTCATAGTATGGATCTTAAAGTCTCTCAGAAGGAGCTTCTCATCCTCAACCTAGAGATAAAAGTCTCACACCAGGAGACCGGGAGTCTAAACTCAGAATTGTGTAAATGGAAGGAGGACTACAAAGAGGCCCTGAATATTACAGAGACTGTAAAAAGAGAAAATACAAGGCTGAAAGCAGAAAATTCTGATTTGACTGACCACGTCAATGAAAAGAATGAAAAGCTTAATGAGCTTGAAAAAAATGATTAAACAATTTGAATATGAAAAGTTAGAAGCATTGGAGCAACGCACACAAGCAGAGCACCTACTGCAGAACCAACTATAAGGTCTGCGTACGCACCTACAGATTTGCCAAAGAGAACCAGCGATCTCTGCAGGAAGAAAATCTGCAGGCTGCTAAAGAAGTACAAGTGCTGCAGGAACGTCTGATTACCCAGTGTGTCCCCGCCAAGCAGCATGAGGAACTGAAGGCTACCCTGAGCATCACCAGAGCATCGCTGGAGGCCAAGCTTAGAGGCCAGGTGATTTGGTACAAGAGGGAGTACAAGAAGGTCCAGAAACTGATGCATGCAGCTGCGGCCCGAGCGAAGAAATCCGCAGAGCTCCAAAATATAATGAAGAATGCGTTGATGCACACTCAGAGCAAGCTCCAGAAACAGGATTCTCTCACTGATGAGCTAAACTTCTTAAAAAGCAGCAGAGTAATTCAGAAATATTACAAAGCTCTTGTCCAAGCAAGGTTGGAAAGAGAAATATATCTGCGCAAATGCTCTGCCGCGCTCACCATACAGGCTGCCTACAGAGGAATGAAAACTCGTCATCTAAATCGCCAGAATAAAACAGCCTGCCTTCTCCAATCCATATGGAGAATGCAACGTCAAAGAAATAATTATGTACATGTGAAGCAGTGTGTAATCTTACTCCAGTCAAATGTTAGGAAGTGTCTGCAGCAAAGATACTACAAAAAAATGAAGAAAGCTGCTGCTGTGATTCAATCCAGATATAGGTTCTATATCACAACCAAGCAAGCTGTGCGTTGCTATAAGCGCACCCACAATGCCGTCTCAGTACTACGATCGGCTTTCCACACAAGTCAGGAAAGAAGAACCGAGTTACGACTGAGAAGCGCAATACCAATACAGTCATGCTACTGTGGCCCCAGGGCCCAAGCCATATTCCTAACAATGAAAATAGCCGCTAGAAAGATACAGTCTTTGGCTAGATTGAGGCAGTACTGTTTCGGTGTTCACACCTCTAGAGGTACACTAGGTAACTACCAAACTGAGATGCCACGGGAGTCAATCGGTATGGATACAAACTCCACCCAGCTTGAACAACCCGTGAATATGGCTACAGAACCCGATGCAGGTGGTCACCCTAAACTCAGGGAAGAAAGGATCGCCCAACGCAGGGGAAAATACCTGACCAAGCTGTCAGAAGAAAGACTGTGCTTGGGAAAAGTCCTTCTCGAGCGATTGATGAGTGCTGAGCTCAAGCACCTTCTTGAGGAGTCATTACTGACCTGGAGAAAGGGCTCCAATCCCAGCGGGGCTAAGGGTTCTCTTCCTCCATCCACTCTAAAGATATCTCGAGTGAAGTGGAAGGATGGGCTTTAGCCGTGGCAAGCCTGAGCTTCCCACAAACGGAAGTATGTAACAGGGGCTTATCCCTGTTTAAATAAAGCACCCTCAGAGCTCTGAGAATCCAGCAAAGAGATATAGTTAATTGCAGCCACTCAATTAACTAGTCTCCACCTGGACTAATGAGAGATCTGAGAAAAGCCTGATGTGAGACAGATTTTCCTTAGCTCACATTTGGGCTGACAGAAGGAGAGCAGATAAGGCTGTGCTGAGATCAAGACATCCAGATACCCAGAGACCTATTTTTCCTGGACAAAGAGGACCCAGGAACCTGCCAGAGACTGACATGGAGGGCCACCTGCTTAAGGTACTTCCTGAGACTTTGGGGTGATAGGCTGGTAATGGGAATATCCCTCCAGTCCTGCAGATAGGGTCTGGGGAAGTAAGTTAGCCCGTAAAAAGGGATAGGGGTTTGTTATTTTGTTGTTTTTGTATGTTTTGCCTGGATAAAGGAACAGGCTCAATAAAGCCAAGATATCATTTCACCCTAAAGCAGTCTCCATTTGCATACCTCTGCACACATCTCTTACAGGGGCCCTGAAATTGGTGGGGGTGGGGCATTATTGTGTGATACTGGGGTTTGGGGTGGAGCATTACTGTGTGATACTGGGGTTTGGGGTGGGGCATTACTGTGTGATACTGGAGTTTAGTGTGGGGCATTAGTGTGTGATTTGCGGGGCGGTATTACTGGGGTTTGAGGTGGATTGTCATTATTAATGGAATAAAACAACAAAGTATTTTAGGGTTGCATTATATAAGTAGGAGATTTTGAGATAATCAGAAGTTACAGGGGGCCTGTGCATCAAGGCAAAAGGAGCCAGATTTGGGAGCAAAACAATTGCACCAGATGTATTAAATTGAGAATCCTATTGATTTCAATTGGATTTTTTTCTTTGATAAATCTTCTGCAATTTGTTGGCCCCAGAATTTGCACCACATTTGTCTTGACACATAGACCCCCAAATTCAAACTATTTGGGCTTTGAAAAGGGTCATTACTCGTACAGTTTAGCCCCCCTAAACTTGGAACAGAACTTGTTTAATTATTTGTCTTTTGAGGTCAAGGGCCTATAAACGGCAGTCCCTCTAGTCCCGGGATAAGAATAAAGAACAGGGGCATAGTTGGGAGATCGTGTTCCAGGTTTGAGAGTAAGGAGTAGGGGGTATATTTGGGAGACTGTTACAGGTTTAATAGTAAGGAGTAGGGTGCATAGTTGGGAGACTGTTCCAGGTATAAGAGTAAGGAGTAGGGGGCATAGTTGGGAGACCCAGTGGTCTTGGGATAAGAGTAAGGAGTAGGGGGCATAGTTGGGAGACTGTTCCAGGTATAAGAGTAAGGAGTAGGGGGCATAGTTGGGAGATCGTGTTCCAGGTTTGAGAGTAAGGAGCCGGGGGCATAGTTGGGAGACTGTTCCAGGTATAAGAGTAAGGTGCAGGGGCATAGTTGGGAGACCCAGTGGTCCTGGGATAAGAGTAAGGAGTAGGGGGCATAGTTGGGAGACTGTTCCAGGTATAAGAGTAAGGAGTAGGGGGCATAGTTGGGAGACCCAGTGGTCCTGGGATAAGAGTAAGGAGTAGGGGGCATAGTTGGGAGACCCTCTATTCCAGGTATAAGAGTTAAGCGCATGGGGTGTTGTTGGGAGACCCTCTGGTAGCGGGATAAGAGTAAGGAACATGGGGCATGGTTGGGATCTCATTATTATTACTGCTGCAGTGACAGAGCAATCTAGATCGCATCTAATATTTGCCTGTAGTAAATATTGTTCTTTTTTTAATGAGATATGTTTAGTAGTTATGGGCTTTTATGGCAGAAGTATGAATAATCGTTGATTTTATTTTTAAACGTTTCACAGTTCATTAGGGTTGTATTTAATATTCTAAACCGGAGTATTTCTCTGTGTAGGAAATATTCTGAGAAGGTGAGGCGGCTATGTTAGTGCTTTGTTCTGCTCCTGTATTTCACTGGCGCAGAGAGGGAACCAATTAATTTTTTGTACATCAAATGAATTGCGGACGCTCCAACCACACATACAGTTGGATGTTAACTTTTTTTCAGGGAATGAAAAAATGTAAATGAGCAAGTTTAGGTAGTTCTACCAAAAAAATCTTATTAGCAAGATATATATTAATCAGCAATCAGATGAGGAATAGTTTAAATATTGGAACATGTTCTGCAGTAATTGAGTTTATTCGAGTAGTCCAATATTGGGGGTTGGTGCAGTTTCCCTGGTTTGGACGAGCAGTGTATTGTAGACTCGGCCCCTCTAGTACAGACTAACCATTGTAAATTCATGGGTATGTAGGGCAACACTCCCTCCCTTTTTCAGGTCTCCAGAGCAGAGGTTAATATAGCTCCAGCCAGTCCACAGAGAAAACATTGTTCATTAAAGCAGTGTTTGCAGCATTGACTGGCCAGAGCCCATTTATATTCCTGGTCACACAGCACAAGGCCGTAGAGTAACAGAGCTGTATGGGTTTCTGATTTGGTGGAGGGGCGGCCAACTCCAGTCCTCAGGGCCACCAACAGGTCAGGGTTTACGGATATCCCGGCTTCAGCACAGATGGCTCAACCAGTTACTCAGTCATTGATTGAGCCACCTGTGCTGAAGCTGGGATTTCCTTAAACCCTGACCTGTTGGGGGCCCTTGAGGACTAGAGTTGGCCGCTCCTGGTTTAGTGAATGAAGACCTTGCTTATTAGCTGCACAATGGGGACGTACACGCCTCCCTCGTAAAATGTCTATAAGTACAACTATGTGATCTTCTGGGTCCGTGGCAGCTAGCACCACTATCTGTATGTAGAGCAGGGGTGTGCAAACTTTTTTGGGTGCGCCCCTCCTGCCTGCTCTCATCCTTTGATGCGCCCCCCTCCTTACCTCGCCCTGTGGTGTCGTGTGACATCACCATACCATGGTAACAGTGACATCACATGACCCGCGGTGACAAATGACGCCACGTTGCCATGGTCACGCGTCCTGCAGCCATCTCACGCTCGATAAGTAGAGGTTGCAGAGGCCTCGTGCGGTCCCCCGGCATTTAATTTAATGCCTTGGGGAAGTGCGTGGAACCTCTGCAACCGCCCGCGCCCCCCGAGTTTGCGCACCCCAGTTTGCGCACCCCTGATGTATAGCCTCCGAAGCAGAGACAAGTTACTACAAACGTGAAACACAATAAGTAATCTAGCAAATGTAATGGCAAAAGCCTCCTCTATAACCTGAGATCTGACTCCAAAAGACTGCTCACGGTCCCAAAGTGCAGCAAAGTATCCGGCCGCTCCTCCTCCTCTTACCGCGCACCCCACACCTGGAACAACCTACCTGAGACTCTCACAGCCGCCACCACCAGAAGATTTCAGCCGTCTCACATTTTAATCTGGTCTGTAACTGTTACATTCGCCCATAACACATATTATCACTAACTGTGCATGCAATGTCTTTACGAGAGGTAACTCTCAGTGTATTATTTCCTGGTAAAACATTTTATAAATAAATAAATGCTTTCCCAATCACCGGGTGTGGTTCCAGTATTGTCCCGTAGGATAAAGCAGCCGGCACTCGAGATTCCCCAGGTTAGCACAATCCATGTAGCTGTGCACACCTCTCCACATCTCACTTTATATTGTGTTTTTCTGTATAGTACCAGATCCGTTTTTTTTTAATGTTGAAATCGTGTAAAATTATAATTGTGTTTATCGTCCAATGTCATTATCGGGAGAGAGCACTTTATCACTTAATCGTCCATTTGTGTTAAAAAAGGGGCAGCATGTAGGCCCAAATCTACCAAACGGTGCTAAGCTTTGGCACGCCTTTGCTCCCATTTATTTGAATAGGAGCAGTGTGTGCTGAAGCGCAGCACCGTTGTGTGTATCTGGGGCCTCAGTGTTTCATTCCAGCATTGATGCAGTCCGTACTAAATCCGGTTTCCGTTCTTTTCTGTTTAGTGATGTGCCGCTTGTATAAGCCCTGAAACGGCAAGAAGCTGCCCTGTGTAAAAGTGCCACATCGCCGGAGCGATATTCCCATCCCGTGAACTGGAAAATTCAATCCGGTTACAGCGCAGATTAGGGTCGGAGCTTGTACTGCAGATAGACGAGAGGAGCCCTCTAAACTCCATGAAATTAAGTAACAAGATTATATTGTCCAGGGCTCCATTCAAAGCCCCGTCTCGTATTGTTCTCTGCAGATCTGCTCGCTGTAATCTAATTACATCATAGTCCTGTATGTGCTTTCTTCTCCGCGCTCGCTGAACACCCAGCGTATAGCTCTGCCGCTTGACACAAGTGATACAGGAGGGTGCAGAGGGGCCCCAAGGAAGGGGCTGAAGGGAGATCCAAAAAATGGCCAGGGATTTAACAAACGTGCGGCTCCGTTTTGCCAATTCTTCCACCCTTTTTCATCCTCGTGAAATCTTCCGGCAGCCGAAGAGAACATTAAACATGGTTCTCATCCTCAGCGCCGTCTGAACGTAGTTCTTCTGCTATCATTTTGTTTGTTTCTTGCGACCAGCAATAAATCTTTCTTTTCTCCTAGGCCCAACAAGGCTATTAGACCATATGTATATCTGTCAGAGGCCAATCTGTATTTCCATTTGGGAGGCAAAACTATGGCTGACGCATCGTGCAATAGCGAGTGATTGTGACACGCTGCCTGCTCCGTGCAGTGTAGCCATCATGTCCCGTTAGCGTTGAAGTGTTTAGGATTGAGCACTTTCTAATTTGAATCTTGATATAGGAATTAACAGTTGATGCACAGTTTTCCATATAAAGAAATAAAACATTTCATAAAATGTTCCCAGACCATTTAAAAGTCAATGAAAAGCAGCTGACGCATTACAATGCATAGAAGTCTAGTAAAAACACACACGCAAGTGGGCTTGTGCCAAGCAGAACATGTAGGGCGGTTTGCTTAGCTGCAGGGTGCCAGGCTCTGTGTTTGCTGCACTGATTGTTAGAAGTATGCAGCACTGGGAAATTGCCTTGTGCGCAAAGCTTTTATAGTTACCTGCTGCATTGTTAGTGGGGCAGCAATGCATCGCAGAGCAACATGTATGCGCAGAGCTGCGTGCGTCTATGCAGAGCAGCGTGTATGTGTGTAACGTTCAGAGCGGTGTGTGCGGTGTATAGAAGTAACGTGCAGAGCGGCATGTATATATATAACGTGCAGAGCACTGTGTATCCGTAGCGTACAGAGCGCCATGTATATATGTAACGGGCAGAGCGCTGTTTATCGGTAACAATGCAGAGCGGTGCGCATCAGTAACGTGCATAACGGCATGTATCAGTAACATGCAGAGCGCTGTGTATCAGTAACATGCAGAGCCATGTTTATATAAGTAACATGCAGAGCGCTGTGTATCAGTAACATGCAGAGCGCTGTGTATCAGTAACGTGCAGAGCGCTGTGTATCAGTAACGCGCAGAGCGCTGTGTATCAGTAACGCGCAGAGCGCTGTGTATCAGTAACGTGCAGAGCGCTGTGTATCAGTAACGTGCAGAGCGCTGTGTATCAGTAACGTACAGAGCCCTGTGTATCAGTAACGTGCAGAGCGCTGTGTATCAGTAACGCGCAGTGCGCTGTGTATCAGTAACGCGCAGAGCGCTGTGTATCAGTAACGTGCAGAGCGCTGTGTATCAGTAACGCGCAGAGCGCTGTGTATCAGTAACGCGCAGAGCGCTGTGTATCAGTAACGCGCAGAGCGCTGTGTATCAGTAACGTGCAGAGCCCTGTGTATCAGTAACACGCAGAGCGCTGTGTATCAGTAACGTGCAGAGCGCTGTGTATCAGTAACGTGCAGAGCCCTGTATATCAGTAACGTGCAGAGCGCTGTGTATCAGTAACGTGCAGAGCGGTACGTATTAGTAACGTGCAGAGCGGCATGTATATATGTAACATGCAGAGCGCTGTGTAGCCATACCGTACAGAGCGCCATGTATATATGTAACGTGCAGAGCGGCATGTATAAATGTAACGTGCAGAGCGGTGCGTATTAGTAACGTACAGCGCGTGGCGTTTATCTATGTAACGTGCAGCGCGGCGTCTGTCTTGGTTGGTGGATGTACAATGCAGAACATATTTACGGTCTTACTCTGAAGTAATCAAATGAATGGGTTTATCTATGCAAGTTTCTGTCTATAATTATCTGTATATACAGTATCTCTCTCTGCTCACATACTGTAGCAATCTGAGCAGTTCCCACGTTAAACATAGAAACGTATACGAAACAGAAGTACTGTGCATGCGTTATTCCGAGCGCTGGTTTACACGTTATAATTGCTCTGAATTTAGAAGTACCATGAGCATTGTGTCTGTGGCAATATGGTAAACATTAGTTTTGTTTCATGTACAATATAATTACATTTGATAAAGAATAATACTTTAATTACAAGCTATGCTCTAGTAATTGAAAGCATACTAATGTTACTGTCGGTAGTCATACTAGTCCTAATGATGATGAATTAATATATGATATTACTCTGCAATGAAAACAGACAGCAGATATTATAAAAGACAGACACACCCACAAAGACACCCCCTCCCAGATGGACCCCCCCCCCCCACAACCCCAAACCATCACCCTAGGGGACACCAACACAACAGACAGGCACACACCCCCACACACACCACCACACACCCCGACACCACAAACCACACACACAAAAGACACACCACACACAAAGGACACCACAACACACACACACATCCACCCAAACACGCACCCAGGCACACACACGCACCTAGGCACACACACGCACCCAGGCACACACACGCAACCCCCAGACACCAACACCACGCACCCAAAGACACAAACAAGCACCCCCAGACACTTACACATTGCACCCCCGAACACACACTAAATGCACCCCTCAGAACACACACACCCTCGAGACACTAACATCACCTCCATGACACCCCCCCAGATACACACCATCACCCCCAGACACCCACATCACCCTCAGACACACAACCACTCCAGACACACAACCACACCAAACAGCACACCATCACGCACCCAGGGACACACAACCACACACCCAGACATACACAAACACATTCTCCATCACCACACACACCCCCACACAACACCACCCACACGCAGAACCGCCCCGCCAACAACAAACAACCACCCCCAGTAACACCACCCAACACAACACTACCACCCCGGACACATCACACACACAACACCCACACCCACAACACATCCACCCGGAAACAAACACCACCCACACACACCGACCACACGACCACACACCACACACACACACACCCCAAGAACACACACACTACACATCACGACACACACCCAACCGTCACACACCAGAACAACATCAAACTACACACACACCAGCACCACCGACACCACACACCGAACACCCACAACACCCGACACACACCTCAGATTTACACGACACATCACACACACCACACCCAGACACCACACACCCACACACTCAACCACAACAACACACACCACACACACACTCCGAAACCAGCCACAACCCCCAAACACACACACACACACACACACACATCACCACAACCACCACCCAACACACAACCAGACACACCCTAGACACACCACACCCACTGACACACTGACACATGCACCCACTGACACACTGACACACCGACACAACACGACCACACTGACACAACACACCACCACAGACACACAGACCACCACAGACCACACCAGGGACACACAGGGACCACAAGGACACCACACGACACACAGACACAACAGGACACACAGACCCACAGACACACACCAGACACACAGGACAACGACAGACCACACAGAACACACCAGAACACAACAGACCACACAGGGACACACCAGACACACCGACAACCCAACAGGACAACAGAACCCCACACACAGACACCCCACAGACCACACAGACACACAGACCACAGGCCACACACAGACAACCCAACACACCAGAACACCCACAGACACACAGACACACACCAGACACACCAGACCACACACAGACACCCCACACAGAACCACCACCACAGACCCACACACCAGACACACACACACACACCACAACGACACACACACCACGACCACACACACACCCCAGCACACACAGGACACACACCAGACACACCACACCACAGACCACACACAGACACACACAACAGAAACACACCACACCCAGACAACCGCACACCAACACCACACACACACACACACCAAACACCACCCACAACACCAGACACCAACACACACACACCACACACACCACACACACACAACACAACACAGACACACAGGACCAGACAGGAAGCACAGACAGACACCAGCACACACAGAAAAGCCGACACCGACACAAGACACCTGCCACGACACACACAGACACAAGGAGGGGGACAGACACAGACAGGCACACGACAGACCAACACACAACAACACAACACAAGACACCACAGGGACCACACAGAACACACACAGACCACAGACACACAGGACACAACACAGCGACAAGGGACACAGACCACACAGGACAGGACACACAGGCACCACACAGAACACTAGACACACGACACACAGGGGACACAGACAAGGACACACAACAACAGACACACAGACAAAACACAGCACACAAACACAGACCAACAACACAGGACACACCACAGGACCACAACAGACCACACACACAGACACACACACAAGACACACCAGAAACACAGACACACACACACCAACACACAGGGAACAGACACGGACAGCAACCCAAACAGACAGACCAGCCACAGACACACAGACAGACAGACGGACAACAGGAACACAGACACAAGCAACACGGACACACACCAGACAGGACACAACACAGACATACAACGACACAACAGAAACAGACAGACGGACAACAGAGACGACCGACAGCACAGAGACAGAGCCAGAAGACACAGGACGACCGGACAGACACGCGACGACAACAACCAGACACAGAACAGACACAGCACAGACACAGACAGCGACACACACAGACCAGAAGAGCGACGGACACACACGGTACAGGGGACACACCCAGACACACACAGGACAAGACACACAAACACACAGAACAACAGGAACACACAGAACAGCACACACACACACACACAACACCACAGACACCAACACACAAACAGGGACCGGACAACAGCAGACGACCAACAGACGACACACACAGACAGAGACACAGACCGACAGGACACCCACACAGACACACACAGACGACACAGACACAGAACAGGAAGACAGAGACCAACAGACGACAGACCGAAAGAAGACAGGACAGGACAGCACACACAGACAGAACAGACCACAGGACAGACACAACAGCACAGACAACACCAGACAGGAACACGGACACACAGACACCAGGACAGACACAAGACACCACACAGACACACCACCAGGAACAGACCACAACCAGGACACAACACGACACACACACAGACACCACGAAGGACACCACACAGGACACACACGAACAACAGCACAGCGAGGACACACAACAACACACACAGACGACGCCACAGGACACCACCAGACCGAACACACAGACACACAGACACAGACGACAGGCACACACAGGACCCACACCAGACAACAGACCCCCAGACCACACAACAGGGACACCACACACCGAACAGGACACACACAGACGACACGACACAACACAAACACACAGACACACACACAGGGACACACAGGACCCACACAGAACACACACAGGACAACACAGAACACACAAGGACACACAGCAACACACAGCACACACACAGACACACACCACACACACAGACACACAGACAGCACAGACAACCACAGACAGACCAGACAACCACAGACAACACAGACACACACAGGACGACACAGGACAACACAGACCAACAGCACAGACACAGACACGACCGACAGGACAGACAGACAGCACAGGACACACACAGACACACACAGGCACACAAGACACGATCACACACACACAGGACACCAGGAAACCACACAGCACCAGGACAGACACAGACAGACAAGACACACACAGACCACCACCAAACACACACACCACGGAACAGCACCAGACACACACAGCCACACTGCACAACACACCACAACAAGACAGACACAGACAGACACACCACTCACACACACAGACACCCACAACACACACACCACCACACACCCCACACACACACAAAACACACACACACACACACAAACCACACAACACACCACACACCACACACACACACCACACCACACAGACCCACAACACAGACACACACACACACACACCACAACACAACACAACACAACACACACACCAGACACACACACACAACCACACCACAAGACACACACAAACACACACACACAACACACACAACACACACACACACACACAAACACCACACACACACACACACACAACACACACAAACACACACACACACACACACACAGACCACGACACCGACACAACACGACACACACACACACAGACACAGACAACAACCACCACACACACACAACACCATCACCACAACACACACCAGGAACACTCACACAAACACACACACACACACACACACACACACACACAGGGACCACAACAGAAACAGACAGACAAAAAAACAGACACACACACACACACACACACCAGACACACACACCAGACCCATACACAAAACACACCACAGACAACACAACACACCACACCAGACCCACCACACACACACACACACACACACAGACACACAACACCACACACACACACACCACACACAGACACACACCACACACACACACACGCACACGACACACCACACACACACACACCACACTACAGACACCAAAAAAAAACAAAAAAAAAAAACCACACTACAACACACAGCCACCACACACCACACACCAACACAGACCACACACACCCCACACACACAGACACACACACACACCCCCACAACAACACAACACACCAAACACACACAACCACACACACACCACACACAACACACCACACACACACACACACACACACACACACCACACAGACACCACACACACCACACACACACACCCCACAAGACCCACACACAAACACACACAACAACACACACACACACACCACACACAGACACAACAAACAACAACACACACCACATCAAACAACAACACACACAACACAGACAGGACAGACACACACAGACCACCAGGACAGCACAGAACACACCCACACACCCAGACCACCACCACAACACACCACACACAGACAACACAACAGACAAACACACAACCACACACACCACACAGGACACCACACAACACACAACACCACACACACACAACAAACAACACACACACACACACACACACACACAACACAACACACAACACAACAACCAACAACACACACACACACACAGACAGACAGACCACACACACACCAGACACATCAACACACACACACACACACACCACTCACCACCACTCACACTCACACCACACTTCACACCACTCACACACTCACACACACACACAGATACGCACGTAGGCAGGCACACACAGATACGCACGTAGGCAGGCACACTGGCTCGCACACGCAATTGATCTTTCTTTGAGAGTATATATAACACATGGGCTGTTAGTATAAATTCCTGGTTCGTTGTATCATTTCTTGGTTCCTCTCTCTCTTGTGGTATGATGAAGCCCCCACCACCCAGCGCATGATGCATAAATGCTGCGGTCGCTAAACCTCTCCCTGTCTCTCTGACTGGTCTACCAACACGTGGACATAGACATGCAGAGCTTGTTACGTGGGATGTGTGGTCCTGCAGCCTGTGCGGAGGTTGGGAATAGTGAGTTTTGTTTCTGGCCCTATTTCTTCTCGGTGGATGTTCTGATCTGAAACCTGCTCTGTTCTGTGTCTCTGCGACCCTCCTATCTCTTTACAGCATTACCTTCTCAAGGCCGTACTAATGTAACACACGGACGGCTTGAGGAGGATAATGGTGAAAATAAACAGGCATGCCGTACATGGAAAAGGGATGAACATGTTCTGAACATGAACGAGGGGACATGCAGGCAGTGAAAAGACCAGTAGGTAGTTGGCTGTCCGTCTATCCCACTGATCCCAGATATTTGGGGCCGTACGTGAGAAAGCCAGTAGGATAGAAAAGAGACAGGCCCTTAGGCCGCGATGATAGTGCCGGCGTGCGTGCGCTTGCAACACCGAAGCGCGTGACGGCAATGCGTACGAAACATGCACTGAGCTAGAGGATATCGGGAGGCGACGGGAAGGCGGTCCATGTCGTCATGTGAGCGTTTCGTGCCTCATTGCCTGAATCGCACATGTGACCCGGCCGTCGCGTGGCAAAGACAAATTATTTGTCTGTTTGAGAATCGGATGCGCTTTGTCGCACGTACTATGTGCGCCTTCAATGCGCTACGTTAATTGTTCCAGTGGCGCACACACGCCACTGTGATCGCGGCCTGAGTAGGGGTTTAACGGCTGGCACTTGGGGGGCAAGTTTCTGAAGTAAAGAGGAAAATGTTGTAAATAATGGCAAATTTATTGGGGAGCCGGCAGAGTGACTTGGAGACAGCGGGGTGGGGGCTGGGACTCATATACACCCCGTGTTCTGTTTATTTAAAAAATGTAAGCATCAGTAAAATTTCAGCTTTCTGGTTTACAATGGGAACCATCCGTGCATTAACACGCTCGTAAAACAAATTTGGCCTATGAAAAGTCAGCATTCGGAGCCAATTCTAAGGAACATGTAAACATTAAAATTACTCATGAAAGAATTCAATTGCCCTTGAGCTACAAACCCAACTAAATGAAGTGAGCTGTAAAGATTGTAAGAGAGCCTCACCCAGACACCATTATCAAAACTCCAAGAAAGGAAGTCTGCAGCTGTTAGCAATGTGTCCCAAGGCAACTGTGTGATATGGAAGGGGAATTAGTCCGAGGGCAACTGTGTGTAATGGAAGGGGAATTAGTCCGAGGGCAACTGTGTGATATGGAAGGGGAATTAGTCCAAGGGCAACTGTATGTAATGGAAGGGGTATGAGTCCGAGGGCAACTTTATGATATGGAAGGGGTATGAGTCCGAGGGCAACTGTATGATATGGAAGGGGTATGAGTCAGAGGGCAACTGTATGATATGGAAGGGGTATGAGTCCGAGGGCAACTGTATGATATGGAAGGGGAAGGAGTCCGAGGGCAACTGTATGATATGGGAGGGGAAGGAGTCCGAGGGCAGCTGTATGATATGGGAGGGGAAGGAGTCCGAGGGCAGCTGTATGATATGGGAGGGGAAGGAGTTCCGAGGGAGCGTGTATGATATATGGGAGGGGAAGGTGTCCCAAGGGGCTGTAGCTTGATATGGGGGGAAGGTGTCCCAAGGGCCGCTGTATGATATGGGAGGGGAAGGTGTCCGAGGGTAACTATGATATGGAAGGAGAAGGTGTCCAAGGGCAGCTTTATGTAATTGAAGGGAAGGTGTCCCGAGGGCAACTGTATGATATGGGAGGGGAAGGTGTCCGAGGGCAACTGTGTGATATGGGAGGGAAGGTGTCCGAGGGAACTGTGTGATATGGGAGGGGAGGTGTCCGAGGTCAACTGTTGATATGGGAGGGGAAGGTGTCCGGGGCAATGTATGATATGTATGGAGGGGAAGGTGTCCCGAGGGCAATTGTATGATATGTATGGGAAGGTGTCCGAGGCAACTGTATGATATGGAGGGGGAAGGTGTCCGAGGGCAAACTGTATGATATGGAGGGGAAGGTGTCCGAAGGCAAATGTATGATATGGGAGGGGAAGGTGTCCGAGGGCAATTGTATGTATTGGAAGGGGAAGGAGTCCGAGGGCAACTGTATAATATGGAAGGGAAGTTGTCCCGAGGGCAGCTGTATGATATGGGAGGGGAAGGTGTCCCGAGGGCAGCTGTATGATATGGAAGGAGAAGGTGTCCAAGGGCAACTGTATGTAATTGAATGGAAGGGAAGGTGTCCTGAGGGGAAGTTGTCCGAAGGCAACTGTATGATATGATATGGAAGGGAAGGTGACCGAGGGCAACTGTATGATATGGGAAGGGAAGGTGACCGAGGGCAACTGTATGATATGATATGGGAGGGGAAGGTGTCCGAGGGCAATTGTATGTAATGGAAGGGGTAGGAGTCCGAGGGCAACTGTATGATATGGGAGGGGAAGGTGTCCCAAGGGCAGCTGTATGATATGGGAGGGGAAGGTGTCCGAGGGTAACTATGATATGGAAGGAGAAGGTGTCCAAGGGCAACTCTATGTAATTGAATGGAAGGTGTCCTGAGTTGAAGGTGTCCGAAGGCAATTGTATGATATGATATATGATATGATATGGAAGGGAAGGTGACCGAGGGCAACTGTATGATATGGGAGGGGAAGGTGTCCGAGGGCAACTGTATGATATTGGAGGGGAAGGTGTCCGAGGGCAACTGTATGATATTGGAGGGGAAGGTGTCCGAGGGCAACTGTATGATATTGGAGGGGAAGGTGTCCGAGGGCAACTGTATTAGGTCAACTGTATGATATGATATGGGAGGGAAAGGTGTCCGAGGCAACTGTATGTAATGGAGGGGAGGTGTCCGAGGGCAACTGTATGATATGGGAGGGGAAGGTGTCCGAAGGCAACTGTATGATATGGGAGGGGAAGGTGTCCAAGGGCAAATGTATGTAATGGAAGGGGAAGGAGTCCGAGGGCAACTGTATAATATGGAAGGGAAGTTGTCCCGAGGGCAGCTGTATGATATGGGAGGGGAAGGTATCCCAAGGGCAGCTGTATGATATGGGAGGGGAAGGTGTCCGAGGGTAACTATGATATGGAAGGAGAAGGTGTCCAAGGACAACTGTATGATATGATATGGAAGGGAAGGTGTCCGAAAGCAACTGTATTATATGATATGGAAGGGAAGGTGTGACCGAGGGCAAACTGTTATGATATGGGAGGGGAAGGTGTCCGAGGGGCAACTGTATGATATGGGAGGGGAAGGTTGCTCGAGGGCCAAATGCTTATGATAGGGAGGGGAAGGTGTTCGAGGGCAACTGTTGATATTGGGAGGGGGAAGGTGTCCGAGGGCACTGTATGATAGGGAGGGGAAGGTTGTCCGAGGGCAACGTTAGATATGGGAGGGGAAGGTGACCGAGGCAACTGTATGATATGGGAGGGGAAGGTGTCCGAGGGCAACTGTATGATATGGAGGGGGAAGGTGTCAAGGGTAACTATGTTATGGAAGGGGAGGGGTCTGAGGGCAGCTGTTATGATATGGGGAGGGGAAGTATCCCAAGGGCAGCTGTATGATATGGGAGGGGAAGTGTCCGAGGGTAACTATGATAGGAAGGGAGAAGGTGTCCAAGGGCAAACTGTATGATATGAATGGAAGGGAAGGTGTCCAAGGGCAACTGTATATGTAAATTGAAGGGAAGGTTGTCCTGGGGGAAGGTGTCAGAAAGCCAAACTGTTGATATGATATGGGAGGGGAAGGTGTCCGAGGGCAACTGTATGATATGGGGGGGAAGGTTCCGAGGGCAATGTTATGTAATGGAAGGGGAAGGAGTCCGAGGGCAACTGTATAATATGGAAGGGAAGTTGTCCGGGGCAGCTGTATGATATGGGAGGGGAAGGTATCCCAAGGGCAGCTGTATGATATGGAGGGGAAGGTGTCCCGAGGGGTAACTATGATATGAAGGAGAAGGTGTCCAAGGACAACTGTATGATATGATATGGAAGGGAAGGTGTCCGAAAGCAACTGTATTATATGATATGGAAGGGAAGGTGACCCGAGGGCAACTGTATGATATGGGAGGGGAAGGTGTCCGAGGGCAACTGTATGATATGGGAGGGGAAGGTGTCCGAGGGCAACTGTATGATATGGGAGGGAAGGTGTTCGAGGGCACTGTATGATATGGAGGGGAAGGTGTCCCGAGGGCAACTGTATGATATGGGAGGGGAGGTGTCCGAGGGCAACTGTATGATAGTGAGGGGAAGGTGTCCGAGGGCAACTGTATGTATGGGAGGGGGAAGGTGTCAGAGGGTAACTATGTTATGGAAGGGGGAAGGTGGTCTGAGGGCAGCTGTATGATATGGGAGGGGAAATATCCAAGGGCAGCTGTATGATATGGGAGGGGAAGGGTCCGAGGGGTAACTATGATATGGAAGGAGAAGGTGTCCAAGGCAACTGTTATGATATGATATGGAAGGGAAGGTGTCCAAGGGCAACTGTATGTAATGAAGGGAAGGTGTCCTGAGGGGAAGGTGTCAGAAAGCAACTGTATGATATGGGAGGGGAAGGTGTCCGAGGGCAACTGTATGATATGGGAGGGGAAGGTGTCCGAGGGCAACTGTATGATATGGGAGGGGAAGGTGTTCGAGGGCAACTGTATGATATGGGAGGGGAAGGTGTCCGAGGGCAACTGTATGATATGGGAGGGGAAGGTGTCCGAGGGCAACTGTATGATATGGAGGGGAAGGTGTCCGAGGGCAACTGTATGATATGGGAGGGGAAGGTGACCGAGGGCAACTGTATGATATGGGAGGGGAAGGTGTCCGAGGGCAACTGTATGATATGGGAGGGGAAGGTGTCAGAGGGTAACTATGTTATGGAAGGGGAAGGTGTCTGAGGGCAACTGTATAATATGGAAGGGAAGTTGTACCGAGGGCAGCTGTATGATATGGGAGGGGAAGGTATCCCAAGGGCAGCTGTATGATATGGGAGGGGAAGGTGTCCGAGGGTAACTATGATATGGAAGGAGAAGGTGTCCAAGGGCAACTGTATGATATGATATGGAAGGGAAGGTGTCCAAGGGCAACTGTATGTAATTGAAGGGAAGGTGTCCTGAGGGGAAGGTGTCAGAAAGCAACTGTATGATATGATATGGGAGGGGAAGGTGTCCGAGGGCAACTGTATGATATGGGAGGGGAAGGTGTCCGAGGGCAACTGTATGATATGGGAGGGGAAGGTGTCCCGAGGGTAACTATGTTATGGAAGGGGAAGGTGTCTGAGGGCAACTGTATGATATGGAAGGGGAAGGTGTCCGAAGGCAACTGTATGATATGGAAGGGGAAGGTTGTCATGGGAGACCAGATTATTTACACCTTTTTACCAGGATCATTCATTGAACAAATCAAGGTAATGAAATAAATTGTAGTTTATTCGCACAAATTCGCTTACACACAACGATACACAAAATACAGACAAAAAGACACTTACTTTGGGACTGGGGTTGAAAACTAGACTTTCCAAGGTGCAGGGAACTCAGTAGATGAGTTTTACCCTGACCGGGACTTAGGCTGGAGTTCCCTGGAACTCAAATTGGCATGAAGTTCCACACGCCACCGCTACGTTCTCTTCTGAGAACTTGGTCCCTCCTGACCGCGTGTTACTCCAAATCCTCGAACTCAAATCGGCATAAAATCCCAGCCGTGTCCGCTACGTTAGATTTTGAGAACTTGGGCGCAGGTCGTGACTTAGACTCTGGCAGGCGGGCTTTTCTGGCTTGAAATCGAAGCCGGTTGCTCTGCTATTCGCGCAGAAGCACCTTTGAATAGACCGCCCGCGCTCTTACTACCGGAGAACTACAATCTGATTGGCTCACAGATCTTTATAGTATTCTGAGTTTCATTCACAAAACTCAGCAGCCACTCAGCGCGTGGAAAAATTCTCAAGCAACCAATCAGAGCCAAGCCGGCTAGAAAAGCCAGGTCAGCGAGAAATCTGATATAGCCAAGGGACATGTGCATGTTTTCCACCTTCGTCCCTGACTATCTCAATGCCACCCGCTGGGACAGGCTCCACCAGGTCTGGCAGAGCAAGCGGCAGCTCGGACAACTGCCATTGATCTTCGGGCCTGGTACTCCGCCTTTCGCCGCTGACCAAATGCTAGTCTCACCTCTGGCATCCTCTTGATGCGTGGTGCAGGTAGGTTACATGTCTCTGCCAGCCTCCAGGAGACACATGGTGCAGGTAGGTTAAATGTCTCTGCCAGCCTCCAGGAGACGCATGGTGCAGGTAGGTTACATGTCTCTGCCAGCCTCCAGGAGACGCGTGGTGCAGGTAGGTTACATGTCTGCCAGCCTCCAGGAGACACGTGGTGCAGGTAGGTTACATGTCTCTGGCAGCCTCCAGGAGATGCGTGGTGCAGGTAGGTTACATGTCTCTGCCAGACTCCAGGAGACACATGGTGCAGGTAGGTTACATGTCTCTGCCAGCCTCCAGGAGACACATGGTGCAGGTAGGTTACATGTCTGGGCCAGCCTCCAGGAGACGCGTGGTGCAGGTAGGTTACATGTCTGCCAGCCTCCAGGAGACGCGTTGTGCAGGTAGGTTACATGTCTCTGCCAGCCTCCAGGAGACGCGTGGTGCAGGTAGGTTACATGTCTGCCAGTCTCCAGGAGACGCGTGGTGCAGGTAGGTTACATGTCTCTGCCAGCCTCCAGGAGACGCGTGGTGCAGGTAGGTAACATGTCTGGGCCAGCCTCCAGGAGACGCGTGGTGCAGGTAGGTAACATGTCTGGGCCAGCCTCCAGGAGACACGTGGTGCAGGTAGGTTACATGTCTGGGCCAGCCTCCAGGAGACCTCAGAGCAAAACGTGGGTCGGCGCTGTTTTGGTGGTTCCAGTTCTAGCTACTTTCATAAACTAAAGGGAACTGCTGCGATATTGAAGCTGGAATCCATGCTCTGATGCACATACCCTCATGAGGAGCGAGGGCTTCCTGTCCCTAGGGATTGAGCAGTATCTGGGCTGTCTTATTCCATGTAATATTTTGGGTATAACTTCATATCTTATCATGTGATAACATAGTTTAGTTTTTGATCGGCTGGCCTAATAGGCAGGGCTTTGTATACGTAACATGACTATTCCCTGACTGCTCCGTTCTGACTGCATTAGCTGACATTCGGGGGTATACTTTTGCCAATAGGCTGCAACTGGCATGTTTTTAATGCTTTGTTATTGTATTTTTTGTTTGATATGTTTTTTGATACTTGATAAATACATTTGATACTATATTTCCCTCTGTGTGCTGTTATGAGAATTCTGTTTCTGCTTATGTGATATATAAATAAGTGTGTGTGTGTGTGTGTATACAGTATGCAGCACACAGTGAAAAAAGCTTCAGTAGAGGCATGTGTGGTGCATGGTAACGGGTAAATAGTTAGTCTGTGAGGATCCCTAGAGATTCAGGGCTGAAGAAGGTCCCCCCTGGGGACCGAAACGTGGGGCATATGTGTGCATTTTGGATCCAATAAACAACTTTTATGTGAATTATTGCTTGTGCTGTGCTGGTATATTGGATCTCTAGGGATCCTCAGAGGTATATATGTATATATTCACACACAGTCACTGTATATTTTTGGGAAACCCAAGTATATACTGTATACTGGTGATTATAACACAGTGATTAGGCCCTTTGCCGTGTGTTCTGCGTGTCTATATTACAGTGACAGCCGCGTTGAGCTTTTATCAAGCGCTGCTATTGGCCATTTGACAACAAATAGCGTTAGTTAAAAAGGTAACACTTTTTCTAAGCAAGTCAATTTAAAACTGGTTAGTTGCCGTGTCAGGTAGCAGTTTAGCTTTAATAGGGCTGCAATTCCTTTTCTTTTTTGTTCCTGTTTTTCATCTTTTGGGGGAGGCTAACGGGAGCGCCTGAGAGAGCCAGTTCATCTCTTCTGTACACAGACCCAGGCTGCCCTCGCAGGATCCCCCGCCACGATTCCTATCATCTTCTGATCAAATATTAATGTGCCATTCTCTGCTTGCTCACTAATCCAAAGCCAATTAATATTATCTGTCAATTATTTACAGATCCTGAGGTGTGGAGGATCTTCCCTGAAGACTTCAATGACCAGGTTTGGAATGCCTAATTAATTCTCTCCCCCCCCCCCCTCTCCCGCTCCCCTCCTCACCCCCTCCCCTGTCCCCTCCCCCCCCTAACGTGACACCACATCTTCCGTCCTCACAGTTATTTCACTTATTATTGCTGCTCCAGTTTAATAAACAGATGTGAACACATTGAAATGTGAGCAGCAAAGAGTGTCTCCTGAATCCGAGGTCCCAGATTATTGCAGGAAGGCGCGCCGGGCGTCCCTGTTTCAGTTTACGGGGCTCACGTGCGCGTTGTCGCTCAGTATTTGACTTTGATTCGGGTGGGTTGCAAACAGCGATTTCAGTGTAAAGTTTCCCTGTCCCATTTCCGCCTTCATTAGCCTGTTTACAATCCCCTAAAATGACGTTAGGAAGAAGGCATTGGGGGGAGGGAGGGGAAGAATTTCCGCCGCGTTGTACTCCTCGTTAGTGGGGCAGGTAGATTCTTGGCTCCGAGAGGGAGGAAACGAGTTATATACTCCTCCGACATGGACAACGGCTACAACATTCCCCGGAAGAATCACTGGAGAAAGCAAAAAAAAAAGGGATTCCTTCTGAAAAATATCCGCAAACAAAAATGTGTATTTTTTTTTTTTAAATTTGACTCATCAGCTGAACTTTTAACCCCTTAAGTGCCCGCGTGTTGTGAAAGGCCTCGTGTATCTGCAGTCCCGATATGTGCTCAGCTGTCGATATAATACGTTTTGTTATCCAGGGGTTTCAGAACGAGGTAAAATGAGTATTTCTGACGCTACTCCCAGGTGTAGTTACTCACGGTCTTCCCGTGACACACGCCCGACCTTCCATCTGTCCTGGGCCGTTTTATGAGCAACGAAATCAGGAACAACTCTGTTACAATAATAGCGTACAATTTGAATTACTGGAGGTCACATACTGTATAAGATGGCAGCACCCGTGAGTTCTGTCTCCACCTCCCCACTCCTTAGGCCTCGGCCATGTTTACCGCTTGCTGGCGGAAGCGTGCTGATGCGCGCTCCCGCTCAGCACTGAGCCCCTACAACCGCAATTAGAGCGGCTTTAGTAGGGGCTCAGCTGCGCTTCCGCGCGCTTGCGGAAGCGCAGGTCTTAGGGGAATTTCAAATTCCCCCGCTTGCCGGCGCAACAGGCTGGTCACGTGAGCGGTTCGCCCAATGAGGGCGAAACAGCTCCGTGACGTCACTGGCCCGCCCCCGGCCAGTGACGCGCCCGCCCCCTGACGGCCCGCTGACGGCGCGTGCGGTAAGCAACCGCAAGGCCAGGGAAAGCGGAGCCTAAGCGAGCAAGCAGAGAGCATGTACTCAGCCTTACACTTCATTTAATAGTGGTTTCTACATCCGGTGCTACAACAATCTAAAGTGAAAGCATTTATAAAGCAGCATAAGCGGAGGCATCTCTGAGAGAGGTTTATCCGCCCTTTATCTGACTTCTTTTCTTCCTGTTCCTTGTGAGCTGGCTGAGACACTAACGTAACTGTCCTTTGGCGTGTCCTGCAGGGCGCGGTTATATTCTCATACACTCACTAGATATCGCAGAAGAGGGAACGAGCCTTAAGGACCAGGGACATGAAGTCCTTAAATACCGGAGGCCATAAATATGTTTGGACGATAAAGTTGTACATGAATTCTAACATGCAAAGTCCATGAAACAGATACTAGCGCCAACTCCAAAAGTACGAAGGCCCAGACTCCCGAGACTCCATAAAAACAGGGCAAATACCGGGTAGTTCCCTAAATCAGGAGCAGGCGTTATGTGCCCTGAGTCTTACAGCGTACTCACAAAACTAATTGTATGCAAACAATAACTCCTTAACATAGGGTTAACGTAACGATGTTGCAGGGTAACGGGGCGTTATTTAAGTGTTGGGGTTACTCTGACATACACTGTAATAGAGTTTTGAGAGGAGAGGGAACTAACGCAGAGAAATAAGAGGGGCATTCCTCCTGCAACCTAAACCTGGCGTTCACCCCCCACGCCTAAACCTGGCGTTCACCCCCCGCGCCTAAACCTAGCGTTCACCACCCCCCCCCCCGCGCTTAAACCTGGCGTTCCCCCCCCGCGCTTAAACCCGGCATTCCCCCCGCGCTTAAACTTGGTGTTCCCCCCCCGTCCACACACTGAAATAAAACGGTTACTTATTGCTTTTGTCATATATTGGGGGGTGGGGAGCTCTTCGGTATGACTTGGGTAACGTTACTAACAATACCGGCGTATTGTTAGCAGTGTGCTCTTATGCTAGAGGCCCATTTGAATATTATATTCTCTAACATCCTTTTTTTTTTTTTTTTTATAATGCTAGGCTTTTAACGTGACGCTACCATAAATTACTTTCTTTAGTGTTTACAACGTTACCGCTAACCTTCGTTAATTAGCCTTACGGAGCTTTGCGACTGTCATAAACTGCTATCTGTGTTTTGGATAACGCAAGTATCTCCTACAACAGGTAGATAAGGTTTCTGCGCTCGTGCTGTCAATCAATGCAGTTGATGTAATCCGTTTGCAGCTACACGTGAGGAGCCACTCCTCAAACCTCCCCTATTTATTGGGAACTCCCAAAACGACAAAAAACAAAAATGCACACAGAGTGCACCACGGATTAGTTATAAAATAATATTTAATACAATAAATACAGTCCAATAGACCACAGAACAGGGTCACCTAAATAATATATACAGTCCAATAATGACCATAAATAAACAAAGTGAACAAAATAAAACCGAATGTAACAGTCCCACACAGGTGGGGAAACCCCCACAGAAAGTTCTAAACAAGAACAAAGACGCAGGGCACACAGATGCCAGAGAATACAGCGAAACAGTCACAGTGACCGTTCTATAAGCTCCCTGGTAAAGAAGCACAATGAGGGGAATGGATCCTGACCACAAGTGGTAGCGGATGGCTTGTGTGATCACGGAAATGTCCGGGCAGCGTGAACGCACCGCAGATCTCTCCTCCGCGCGCACTTCCTGATAGTTCCCTTCCAGCCAATGGCAATCTTAGGCCGAGTCCATAGAAGGGCAGGCCGCGCTGAGCCGTGCGGACGCTCCGTGCTGAGCCCCTGCATCCTCAATGAGGATGCCTTAAGAGGGGGCTCACGCGAGCGTCCGCAGGCGTGCTGAGGCTTTGGAGTTTTCAGCCTTTTCAGCGCCGCATGTCCGCCTGAAGAACATCCAATCAGCCTGAAGAAAGCGTCAACGTCACGGCGCGTTCGATCGGCGCCGTGAACGTTGTACGTCAGGTGCTTGTGCGCGATTGGGCGCGACGTCACTTCCCCGCCTCCAAGCTCCCTTCGCGCATGCTGGCTCGCCTGCAAGTCCGTGCAATCGCGCAGACTTCAGCAGGCGAGCGTCAGCGTTAGCGCGCCTCCGCTCTGATCAAGCCTCTATGGCCCCGGCCTTATGCTTTGCATTAGCACTTAGGACTCCCCACATCTAGCATTATTATGCAGTGGCTGTGTCCGTTTATGTATGAGCAGCCACATTGGTTGCGAGTGGTATTTTAATGCTCATGGGTAACTTCTAATGTGACCTCCTGACGAAGCACGTGGTGCGAAACGCGTAGAGGTCACGGGAGGCTGTTCTGCGCATGTGCACATTGGCTGGAAGGGAACGATCAGGAAGTGCGCGCGGAGGAGAGATCTGCGGTGCGTTCACGCTGCCCGGACCTTTCCGTGATCACACACGCCATCCGCTACCACTTGTGGTCAGGATCCATTCCCCTCATTGTGCTTCTTTACCAGGGAGCTTATAGAACGGTTACTGTGACTGTTTCGCTGTATTCTCTGGCATCTGTGTGCCCTGCGTCTTTGTTCTTGTTTAGAACTTTCTGTGGGGGTTTCCCCACCTGTGTGGGACTGTTACATTCTGTTTTATTTTATTCACTTTGTTTATTTACGGTCTTTATTGGACTGTATATATTATTTAGTGACCCTGTTCTGTGGTCTATTGGACTATATTTATTGTATTAAATATTATTTTATAACTAATCCGTGGTGCGCACTGTGTGCATTTTTTTAAACCTCCTCCAACATGCTGCATTCTACAGTGATCCCAAGTATCCTTATACAATTCCTGCCCATAATGTGCCTTCCGATTGGTGTGAAGCCGCATACCAACTGGTTTCTAACCTAGAGAAACATGCCAGTTATACTCTGCACCACTGGTTTCTTTTTAGTGTTGGTGGGGGGGGGGGGGGGGGGGGAGGGGGGTGGTCTGAGTTTGGAACAGAACTTAAAATAAACAAGGGAGAACAGAGAGGGGCCGTTTGATGCCCCTGTTTGTGCACAGTATACCACGGCTCGGAGGTGCTGCAGCCCGTGCATCCTTTGTACCTTTTACAGTAAGAATCTGTCACAAATTATTGTGCCTGGGAGCTTGGGAGAGGGAGAGGGGAGATTGACATCTGCGACTAGATAATAATGGACAGCCGTTCCTGCTCCCCTCCAGCCACAAAGCCAGCGTCTCCTTCCTAGAGGAACAAGGAGCGAGAAGAAAGGCGCGTGATGAAAGAGTTACAAATCCGCGGGGCCGCCGACGCGTTGCTGTTGGACCGGTTGTCTGTGTGCTACCATAATCCATTTTGATCTTACCCGTCTTAATTGTCTGCTAAAGACAAGCGGGCAGTGGAAGTTAGTCAGCCTCGCCTGCTTTTCCGAGGCAGAATAGAACGAGCGGCCTGTGCAGAAGGAAGCCGGGCAGAGGCGTGTTTATTAAAATATGTCTCCCTCATTATTTCAGCCCTCTCAGCTCCGACTGATCTCGGCGTTTCATGAAATATGTAATCTGAAATGTAAATAGGGGTTTGATGCAAACGCGCAGCGGTAATGAGCAGGCCAGCGCGTGGCAGGCGTCTTGATTAGAATCGCTAACAAAGACAGGGTTTTGTTTTTCACCACATTTGCCCTCGACTGTCCAACCACAAGGGCGTCTGTATTCCTTTTAACCCTTTGCGCTGCTGCAAGGTCATTCAGTGCTTGGTCATTAACAATCGGATTATTTAGTACCTGAAATACAAGTGACTTGCACAGAACCTGCCACCCGTGCCCAAAAAGTTCTCACATCCACCTTTATAAACCCTCTCTTGTGTCATTTGTTCCATTACTTAAGAAATGTTAACATGTTGACCCGAAAACCCAACTCTGCACAATGCGACAGAACCGACCATGCAGCAGAATGTGCTGATTTCAACATGCGAACCAATGAGAATTCCCAATTAGTATTCCTGCAATCCAGAAAACCGTCTCGTCTCACAATGAGATGGTTCTGAAAAAGGAAAGCGGAGGCCGTCGTGGCTGACAAAGTGGGGCCTTTAGATTGACCTGGCCGGTTTACGAGTATAAAACCAACATTGGTTTCTCATGGATGTTTCCAGGAGCGCAAAGTGCACCATTCCTGCTGCCCGGAGCTCCCTCCCTCCCTCCCTCCCAGGTAAAGGGAACAGGAAATAGTAACATGTTCTGTGCAGACTTTTACACGATGCCTGCCCTGCTTGGACTGTCTCTCTGATTTGTAATATAAGGTAGTAATAAGAAGACTATTAGATCAGATTGGAAACCTCGTCTTGAGGAACTCACCTGGACAGGTAAATCTGAAACTATAAACGATGAATTCAGGCTGAATTACTTATATTTACTTCAACCCAAACACTTAACCTCTTGGGTGCCGGAGCGATCTGCTCCCTGGTACATGTCAGACTTGCATCAATTGTTTACAAAAGATACAACCTGAAAGGCACTTGAGTATGAGTGCGCGGTCTTTATCCCGGCCAGTTACACTGAGCACCTGGTGTGGAGGAAGCATGGCCATTATATCTATATATATATCTATAAAATGGAAGCAGGCACTCCTGTAGAGAGCCAAAACTTTGATAGTTTTGCAATAATCTCTTATTTATTTTTCTTAGTCCTGGAGTGACTGCTTCCATCTTTTCTGTATTCCAGTCCCCAGCGGTCTGCACCCAGACAGGGTACAATTCTCCTTGGAGTGCCGCTAATATATATATATATATATATATATATATATATATATATAAACTGGAAATATTACTGTATGCTCAGCTGCATATCTTAGACCGGTCTGCAACTCCGCCTTTCACCATTATCAGGCAGCACACAGCGCTTCTACTGCAGCAAGGGATTCTGGGAAATTACATGCAAATGAGCACACAGTGCCACATTTTGCTTCAAAACCACTGGCTATGCATCTTAACCCTGGCTGTGCTCAATGCTGTGACCATGCAGCAAGCTTAAGGCCTCGGCCATGTTCCCTGCTTGCTGGCGGAAGCGCGCTCACGCGCGCTCCCGCTCAGCACTGAGCCCCTACAGCCGCAATTAGAGTGGCTTTAGTAGGGGCTCACCTATGCTTCCGCAAGCTCGCGGAAGCGTAGGTCTTAGGGGAATTTAAAATTCCTCCGCTTGCCGGCGCGACAGGCCGGTCACGTGAGCGGTTCGCCCAATGAGGGCGAACCAGCTCCGTGACGTCACTGGCCCGCCCCCGGCCAGTGACATGCCTGCCTCCAGCCCGCCCCCAGCCCGCCCCCTGACGGCCCCCTGACAGCGCGTGCGGTAAGCAACCGCAAGGCCAGGGAAAGCACCCGCTCAGCACGCCAGCAGGGAGCATGACCGAGGCCTTAGCCTATAGGGATCCATGTTGAATGGTTTTGAAGCAAAAGGTGGCACTGTGTGCTCATTTGCATGTTATTTCCCAGAATCCCTTGCTGCAGTGGAAGTGCTGTGTGCTGGGTGATAATGGTGAAAGGTGGGTTGCAGACCTGTCTAGGACATGCAAATGAGCATACAGTAATATTTCCATTTGCTATATGATTTACTGTGGAGGGTTTTTGTCACTTTTTTACCCACCATAACGTAACTAAGGATGGTAAAACCTATCCCTGCTTCATTTTTGCAAAGCCAGTATAACCAACCCGACACTGAGGAGACCCATTAAGGTCGAAACAGCTGGGGATCGCTTCTCTGCCTTTTGGCTAAGATCAAGAATTCACTGCTCGGCTTGTGGCTAAGACCAAGTGCAGTACTATCCTATCTGGGGCTTAAGTAGGATGGTCAATTGCATGCACTTGGTCCTAAAGCTAGTCAAGAGGCGGGATAAGCCCCAGGTCCACATCTCTCCTAGGCCTTCTGGCTAAGGAGTGATGGTATTCTTAAAACCGGCCTATTAGGGCTGGGGTGCTCCGGCACAACCCACGGGCTAGTCACCATCCCTCGAAAGAGGGAAAACCACCTGACGTGAACTCCCTTGCGGGCCGGTTGGCCAGAGGGAGGAAGAGACGGATGTCCTGAATCCTAACGGAGGAAGGCACCAATGTCCACGAGGACCTAGGCCTTCGGGCTAAAATCCTCGGGGAAACGAACCGAGGACTGGTCCAACTTCGGGAGGACAGTCCTAGGGCTTGCACCCTTGCCACTGAAGTGGCTTGGGCCCCTGATATGAGAGAGGGGGAAAAAAAACCTGTCTGTGGGTGGGTTTACTGGCTATGCATCTTAACCCTGGCAGGGCTAAAAGCTGTGAAATGCAGCAAGCTTAAACCTATAGGGAACCATGTTGAATGGTTTTGAAGCAAAAGGTGGCATTGTGTGCTCATTTGCATGTGATTTCCCAGAATCCCTTGCTGCAGTGGAAGTGCTGTGTGCTGTGTGATAATGGTGAGAGGCGGGTTGCAGACCTGTAAGACATGCGAATGAGCATACAGGAATATTTCCATTTGCTATATGCTTTACTGTGGAGGGTTTTTGTCACTTTTTTTTTTGCCCACCATAACTTAACTAAGCCTTGAAGTGTTGATTGTGTAATAAATCACTATTTTTTTTTAACTTAAAGCTGCAGGTCAAGCAATATCCTACATGTATATTTTTTTAACGAATCCATTCTGTACTATGAGAAAATACTTGTAGCATTTAAAAAAAAAAATTAAAAAAAAGAAGAATTTTTAAGACATTTATAATGTATTCTAATGAAACAAGCATTTTTGTTCCTATAGCAACCATTTGCAAAGTCACATCCCCTTCCCCTTCAGAAACAGCATCACCTTTGAGCCCTGCCCTCTCTAGCAGGGAACCAATTGAATCTAGTGCCTGCCTGGTCACATGACCTTCCTCACAGAACTTTGGTCGTCAGTACAACGGAAAATTAACCAGGGGTCATTTAGTGAACCCCCCGCCGAATCTCAGCGATCAATTACAGGAGAATGGACCGATCAGCAATTTAGCTAATCACTTGTCAGTGTGTAGATTGTATTGATGCACACTGCAGCTTTAAAGACCTGTGAGTGTGTGATTTCTGCTACTGTTACCATTTGTTTTTGGGTTGCACCCAGGCAATTTATTTTGAAGTGTGTGTGTGTATTCTACACTGAGACTAATAATATCAAAGAGGCTCCTCGCTCTTTCCCAAAGCATGTAAATACTGGGGAACGCGCATGGCCTCTGTACTGTCCCTTACTTTTCCTCCGATGGCTTCGGACGATGCGTTGCCATGGCAACGCTGCATCAAATGCCGCCACAACATCACATGACCTCGCTGCGTCATTTCATGCCGGAAACAAGGTAAGGGGGAGGCAGGCAGGGGGGCGCAGACTTAAGTTTGCGCACCCCTGCTCTAAGAGACGGTGAATCGTGCCTGCAAAAATTCTATGTACGCTGCTATGTACACTACCAGCACTATACACAGCAGTGGATTTCCCATCAGGCCAGTTAGGCCTTGGCCCAGGCCGGCAAAATTTAGAGGGCAACAAAAATTTCCACCCCAAAATGCATTTGCTGCGCTCTCGGGCCTATCGGATCTAATGGGAATGCAGGTACATGTGTCGGCCGCCTCCTCGGTGCCGCCCTCCATCTCCTTTGGAATCCCAGCGTCAAATGACGCCGCGGACGCCCGAATGTGGCGTCACACGGCGCAACGTGACATAAAATTACGTCATGACGTTGCATTACCATGGCACCGTGAAGCCGTGCACCAATCAGTTGATAGCGTCATTTGACGCTGGGATTCCAAAGGAGATGTAGGGCGGCGGCAGGACACGTGTAAGTGCCGAGGGGCGGCAAAAGGACACGTGTAAGTGCCGAGGGGCGGCGGGTTTTCAAATCCGCCGCTGACTATACAAGAAAAAAAAACTATTATTATTATATATATCCCCTTCTCTTCTAAAGAAGCCATTGATTTAGCATCAGAACAACACAGGGATAATTAAACCTTCAATCACCGATTCCTTTATTAGATGGAACCTGTTCTCACGATTGGACCTGTACACAGTTGGCTTAAATGCCTGTATCTAACAAAATCCCATTTTTTGTGGTGTTCCAATAAAAATGGACGTGCTGTTTTTAATACCAAGTTTCCAGTATTACTATGCATAAAATACTGATAGTGTGTGGATATTGTTTAGGAAGGATGAGTAATCGGTTCTTTGGGCCAGGATATTGATGTTTCCGGGCGTGACTGGTGCATGTATAGTTGTGTGATAATCGGTTGTATCTCTTTTATAAGGCACTGCGTACATGGATGGTTCTATACAAATAACATTACGTGTGATGAGTTTTGGGCTATTTACGTTATATTCAGCAGCTCTTTTGGAGTATGGATCACAATATTATTTTACATCAATATTTCTCCAAATTAGGGAAATAATGATGGGTTTCACAAGAGGTTTTGAACAGCGAGGAAACGCTCAACTGGAAGACTTCTTAGTGAAGGAGTATTAAGGTCGGAGTGATGCAGACCTAGAAGAAATTAAAGTGTTAAAATGGTCCAATTTAATGAGAATCTAAAAATCTTATCTTGTTAATGTTATGAGGATGTGCTTACTCTGCTGTTATTGTCTTGGATAACTACCAGTTTAGCGATAAGATTCACATCAACTGTGATAAAAGGCAACTTCAGCTGACCCTTTGTAAACCTTTCATTGCAGTGCTAATCCTGTATGTTCCAGAACATTAAACTAAGTCACATTTAACCACTACACCTCACCTATTCCTGATCTAACATATATTACATGTGCAGCCGCTTCAGCAGGTGTATTTAAGAGCTGCTGTCAAGTTTATATTCTAACTGGTATAATCGATTACCTCTGTTACTAAATGGTTTAATTTGTTATGTAACAGAGATCATCATACAGTGCCTAATTATTTAAATGTGATCCCAAACGGTAAAGCTTACAGAGGAAACGCCTAACTCAACATAGTGTGGATTTTAAAACTCTTACTAGCAAAATGTCTTGTCTTTAATGCATAAAAGGGTTATTTCATCATGCTTGCAGCTTTGGAAAATGGCATATTTAGTGAGGGGTTACAATAAAAGAGGACTAGTGACCCATTCCCGTCTTGTTTTTATGAAGACACGGTTCAGAATATGTATCTTTTTATACAGTGGGATATTTTAGCGCGTTCTAATTCAAGTAATTTAGGAAAAATATTGTAATTAGAGATTTAAAAATAAGTACCTATAACAATAATTAGTGATGCATATAATGCACATGAATAACACTGTTACATATACTCGTTGGCTCACAATTTGAGCGAAATAATAAAGATGTCACAATGTAAATATACTTAGAAGAAAGCTGGATGTGTGTTACACCCTTTTTGATTTTTATACCCTTTGGATACCTTCCACCTCTTAATGGTCATTGTATGTATAATAATGCCTCTTTAAACTTGTATAAACTGTACAGAACAGATTCCTTATTTTAGCATTAAAACTTCCAAAGGCTTCTCTTAGCCGCCTTTAATTTGTGACTTGTGTATGTGACATAGCCCGTGGCAGTGAGAACTCCTGTGAATCCGCCGCCGCCACCGTCCTTTTGGGATGAAAGATGCAGGCAGCTGGAAACGCGGCAGCTACATCTAGCTGTCTACCTCGAGAAGGCCTTGATTTCAAGTTTATCTAAACAAGCTCCACTAATCCCAACTATCTAGGGGGATGCGCTGTCAAAACAAGCAGCATGGCCCCAAGGCAAACCCCAGCCATACAGAAATGAAGGCAGGGACATCCAATACCCCAGCGAGTGCAGACTGGAAGGGCCGCACACCCCCTCCCCCAATAGAGGGTTCGAGAGGTGGAATTTGCATAATGCCTTTTCATCGGAAACTTTTGGATGGCTGACAGCAGTGCAGCTTATAGGGCCGCAGCCACAATACGCGGTGTGTAGGGGAGCTGCTGAATGACCTGACCATATTGAATGCAAGCTAAAAAAAAAGCTTAAGCACATCCAAGTGAGAGGGAGTAAAGGGGACCCTGGCATTGTCTGACATCTGCTCTACTTCTCGTTAGTTTTGTTCTGTGCTATTCTGTGTGGACTTTGGAGAAATCTAAGACCGGCTAACACGAATCCTATAATCTTCCTCCTGAATATTTATGCAGCCTCTAAGCTGGCCCGTTCTCTCCTGTTCCTTCTCCTCCTCCTCCCTCATTCAAATGAGGCCACTGTTTGAAAAGCTAAATAAATGTTTGTGAGTGTTTGTAAAAGATTTGCATACATTTGCCCTTCTTTCTGCACCGATCACTCTCTTCTGGTGCCAGTACTGCTGATTTTTTTTTTTTTAATGGTTTGGCAGAAAGACTTGCACACCAGTGAGACGGTAACGTGTTTAATGACTTGCACACCAGTGAGACGGTAACGTGTTTAATGACTTGCACACCAGTGAGACGGTAATGTGTTTAATGACTTGCACACCAGTGAGACGGTAATGTGGTTTACTACTTCACACCATTGAAACGGTAATGTGTTTAATGACTTGCACACCAGTGAGACGGTAATGTGTTTAATGACTTGCACACCAGTGAGACGGTAACGTGTTTAATGACTTGCACACCAGTGAGACGGTAACGTGTTTAACGACTTGCACACCAGTGAGACGGTAACGTGTTTAATGACTTGCACACCAGTGAGACGGTAACGTGTTTAATGACTTGCACACCAGTGAGACGGTAATGTGTTTAACGACTTGCACACCAGTGAGACGGTAAAGTGTTTAACGACTTGCACACCAAACGGGGGGGGGGGGGGGGGGAAGGGGTGTTTTTTAAAATGGCAATAGATAAAATGATGGCTATCAGTATTTTATCTTTAATGCCTGGAGAAGGAGCTCTGGTTTATAGGGATAACACAACCTGCTTAACCCATTCACTGCTAGTTACTTGTTTTCTCTTCCACTCTGTTGCGTTTGTGAAACGTGTCTCAGAGGTGCATAGATTTACCCAGGATTTGGACTCCAGGATGATTGGCTAGGAGCTTGGAACGTCCCATTATAATACGAGTCGTCCTGTTGCTCCATGCAACCAGTCTCCATATAGTACGTTAAGAACAACAATGCGGATAACCGCACGACCATGTACTTATTAAAAAGTACCAAGAGTTAGGGGTAATACCGAACTAGATACAAGACTGGCACCTCAAGCCCAAATTGCCCTTGTAAGCCCAAATTGCCCTTGTAGCGGCCTTGCATATATAATGCACACAGACGGAGAGGAACGTGCAGGACCCGCCCGAGATGCATTTACAATCCATGTAATGGTCACTTCATATCTCATGCTTATTTTCTAATTGAATAACACTGTATGAAACAGTTGTATTCTTAGGACAGCATTGTGTAATCCTTGGCACCAACGTGCGGGTTATTTACACATACTCCGAGCAGGTGTTTTGTGAATAATTTTAGAATGAAACATTGTGTAACGGTTTCTTGGCGCCTTTAGGTGAGACGGATTATGGAATTAACTCCTTATCTGCCCACTCAAACCTCATGTCAGCGCCCTGGTTCTTTGCCCTGCTGAATACCAGCATTTCCCCAATCATTTGTGGGAAGAAAATGCTTTACTGATAACAGAATACAACACCAATATCTTTATTCACTTCCAGTATCTTAAAGGTTCTGTTATCCTAATGGAAATATCTCTTAAAGAGGTAGTCCCACCTAGGACCATTAATATTAATATTTTTTTTAACATTTCTATGGTTTAAGAGTTCCGTAAAAAAATTTTTTAATATATATTTACCAAGTTCATTCCCTTGTTCTCTTTACATTGTATTTTCGATATCAAACCGCTAAATGTAGAGACTAATCTTCAGTCTCAAGAGCTGGGGCGATGGGTGGGGGAATGCAAAGAGTCACATTGATGAATTGTTTCCAAACCATGTATATTGCCTGCTGTTTGGGCCTGCACTTTTAGTACACGCGTGTGCTTGGAGGGACGTAGATAATCTCCACACTGCACTTGTTATGTTATTGTTGTATGCCAGTTGAAGAGGCTACAATACTTAGGAACACTTTATAATGAGGCCCTGACCAAGATCTACATGCAAGACGAGCTTTCAGTGTATATTGTATGCTGTACACCCTAATAGTGGGGTACAATGTCCCCCGGGCACAGAAAATACATTTGCAATCAAGGGATAGGATGTTCCGTGTTTTTTTTTTTTTTTTTTGTAACAATGTTGTTATTGGAAAAGTTCATATACAGATGTACATACAGAAATGTCAGGAGCGCACCGCATTTCTTCACAGTGCAATCAGGTGGTGACCAATAACATTCTCCTGTTTTCCATAGAAGGAAAGAGAAGGATGGGGGGGGAGAAGGAGAGGTAGGGAGACAAACAGGCGGGGAGTGGTAGTTGGATGGGGGGGGGGGGGCCATTGTTTTCTTTGGTACTTAGAATTTGGACTAAATCAGTTAAAAAAACCCTGTAAGCTTAACTAAAACTATTAGCTTGCGTTAACTTGTTACACTTTTGGTACCTGTGTTACCTAATGGGACGGCAGCTTAACAGGTATTAAAAAGTACCTTGTTTGGGAAAAATTCTACCAAAGGGTTGCGCGCGTTCAAATCTCCCTAAGCAAATCCTAAAAGAAGAGTCCTTCGGGTTCCAGGTGGCCTCTGGAAATTCCTGCGAGACACAGAGACACGGACTGGATCTACCTGTTCTCTACAAAGACATGAAAGACCTGCTTTCCGGACAGATAAGATAGTGGTAAATACGTCATACCTACATTTGGTTTAAATGCTCCTTTTTGGGTGGGGGGGGTGGGATGGGGTGGGGGTGGGAGATTAAGAGTTGCGTAACATGACTCCCACAATAGGCCACTAGGGAAGTGTGGGACAACTTTGTGCAGGATAAATTCAAATACACATGAAAATAAGTCTCAGTACAAGCTTGGTGGCTCCTTGGGATTCTCGGCTTGTCTGTCTGACATCCTTATGATTTGTTCTCTGCGTGTATAAACTACTTTATTGGCCAGTCTATGATTAACCCCTCCCTGCCACATATGCACAAATCGTACAGATGCCAGCAGGAGTGAACACTAAATTCAATATCTATGGGATAAACTAGGAAAGAAGGAACCCCCCCCCCCCCCCCCGATTTGGCATATTCAAAAATATAAAGAAATGCGAATTTACCCGCTCAGTTAAAAATAATATATATTATATATATAATAAATATAGCTATATATATAAATGTAAATACAAACTGTATGCTCATCTGCATGTTTAGTCAGGTCTGCAACCCCGCCTTTCACCATTATAATATATATATATCATATATATATATATATTACCCAGTAATCAACCCAACACTGACTAGACCATAAGGTCGAAACAGCGGTCTGTGGGTGGGTTTTCTGGGTAGCACCTTAACCCTGGCGGTGTCAAAGAGGGACCATGCAGCAAGCTTAAGCCTATAGGGAACCATGTTTTAAAAATGGTTTTGAACAAAAAAGTGGCACTGTGTGCTCATTTGCATGTCCTTTCCCCAGAATATTGCTGCAGTTGGAAGTGCTGTTATGCTGGGTCGATAATGGTTGAAAGGCGGGGGTGGTGCAGACCTGCCTAAGACATGCAGATAGCTGGATCATACAGTTGCTATTGCTATATTTGCTTCCTGGGAGGAGGGTTTTTTGTCACTTTTTTAACTACGACATAGACTTAATTCCGGTGTATGTATGGATACTGTATATATTAATAGAGAAGGATATGAAGAGGATATAGCATAGTAATATAGATCTTATATATGTATATATTAATATATATATATAGATATTATATATATGAATATATAATATATATTTTATTTAACATCTTTACCTAAAAGATTCATCGATTCCCTTGTAATCCATCCTTCATGCCCAGAGTGTTGAAAGAGAACCCTTTAAAAAGGACAAACCTTTGTCCATGGGAGACTCACGGCCATGCTCACAAGAAAAATAAAAATTGCCACAGTTTGTGATATACATGGACCATTGGTAGGAGAGATGATTTAAAGTCAAAAAATCTGAGCCCCTTGTAGGACCCCCCAAGTATGCCCAGACTGTCAGAGATGGAACCGGAAGCCTGCTGGACGGAAAGATGAGCATACAGTTGTATTTACATTTATATATATATATATATATATATATATATATATATATATTATTATTTTTAACTGAGGAGATGCGCAATTTCCTTTATATTTGTGAATAATGCACAAATCGTTCCTTCTTTCCTAGTTTATCCCATAGATGAGTAATTAGTGTTCACTCCTGCTGGATCTGTACCGATTTGTGCATATGTGGCAGGGAGGGGGTTAATCATAGACTGGCCAAGATAAAGTAGTTTATAACACGCAGAGACCAAATCAATAAGGATTTCAGACAGACAAGCAGAGAAATCCCAGAGGAGCCAAGCTTGTGACTGAGAGCTTATTTTAATGTGTATTTATTTATCCTGCACAAAGTGTACCACACTTCCCTAGTGGCCTATTGTGGGAGTCAGTGTTACCACGTCTTAAATCTCCCCCCCCCCCCCCCCCCCCCCCCCCCCCCCCACCCAAAAAAGGAGCATTTAACCAAATGTAGGATATGAGCGTATTTACCACGGATATTATCTGTCCGGAAAGCAGGTCATTTCATGTCTTTGTAAGAGAACAGGGAGATAAAGGCCGTGTCTCTGTGTATCGCAGGAAAGTTCCCAGAGCACCTGGAACCCAGCAAAGGAACTTCTTCTTTTAGGAGTTTGCTTAGGGAGCTTTTGAACGCGCGCAAACCCTTTGGTAGAATTTCCTCAAAAAAGGTATTTTTATACATGTTAAGCTGCAGTCCCATTAGGTAACACAGGTACCAAAGTGTAACAAGTTAACGCAAGCTAATAGTTTTTAGTTAAGCTTACAGGGTTTGTTTTACTGATTAGGTCAAATTCTAAGTACCAAGAAAACAATGGAATACACGCTATATATATATATATAGAGAGAGAGAGAGAGAGAGAGAGAGAGAGAGAGAGAGAGAGAGAGATACATACATACATACATACATACATACATACATACATACATACATA
>WSYH01000384.1:145218-159413 GCA_036426205.1 Ascaphus truei
CCTTCACTCTCCCCCCTTCCCCCCTCCTTCCCTTCTCCCCCTTCTTCCCCTTCCGCCTCCACCCCTCCACTCCTTCCTCCTTCCCTCCACCCTTTCTCCCTCCCCTCACCCTCTCACCCTCCCCTCACCCTCTCACCCTCCCCGCACCCTCCCCCGTGCCCCCCTCCCTCTCCTCCAGCACTCCTTCCCCCTCCTTCCACCCCTCCTTCCCCTCCTCCCCCTCCTGATTAATACGAGGCAGTTTTCTTGTTACTGCCAGTCCCAATTAGTACAGAATGCAGCCTTTAAAGTCTGGTTCCCAGAAAAAGGAGCAGATTAAAATAAACCCCTGAAAGGGTGGGATTATATATATGGTGTATGTATATATGTGTATAATTTGAGTGTGTATTTAATTGGGTATATTTATATTTGCGTGTGTGTGTGTGTGTGTGTGTGTGTATATATACTCACACACCACTACACACAGACATTTTGGACCACTTACTTTTCAATCTGAATAACGTCATTATTACACTTTCTCCCTGATGAGAGTTCCCTCATAGCCCTCCTCTCTCGGGCTCAGTCAGTTTGTGACACCTCCTTTTCTCTGCCTTTTGCCAATATGGGCCAGGCGTCTTTAGCATAACAATAGCATTGTGTATACGCCTAATACAGCGCTCGAACGCACCATGAGAATGGACTTAAAATCAGTTTACATGTCACTTGAACTGGTGGCCTCCTGAGCCGCCTCGTTACTGCCAGTTACAGCTGCTTCCTTCACATCGTACCTGCTAGAGGGGCTGCAATGCGCTGCTCTCCCCTCTGGCAACAAAGAGGTTAAAATATTATCTCAACATTGATTTATTTTATTGTTTTAGGAACAGTTTCTCGTAGGAACTTACATTCTGGATATGGAGACTTGGGATCAAAGATAATGGCCGATAGTGTCTGGCAAGTCAGTCCCGTTGCCCTCTGGCGCCCAAGTTGCCCCATGGCGCCCTGTTGCGCCCAGTTGGCCTTGATTAGGAAGGTTACTGTAGTTTGGGGTGAAGTGTGCGTGCGCGCGTGTGTTGTAGTGGCAATGCTTTGTAATTTAACATAAAGAAACCTTTTTTTGAATGACCCACAATAGTTGTATGGATGTTGTAAATAAATGATTGATCTTCACATGCCGGCGATGTGGAGACGTAGACACACACGGACTTGGCACCATTTCAGCCTTCCAGCTCCATTTGTAAGTTTGATTTTTTTTCTTTTCTTCAAATAATAAAGCCTCTTTTAATGAACGGAAAACCAGTGGATCCATAACAAGTGTTCCCAGTTAAAGTGCAGGGTATGAACTGTGTCCCCTGAGGGATTACTCGTCACCGTGTCGCCGCTGGCTTGGGACATTCGCCACCTGCCTCCGTGTCCCTAGGTTGTAAGCCTCCCCATAATCAGGATGCAGCTGACATTTGGGAGGCTCGATGTGGCTGATGTGAAATCTGCTCCACTCGATACATGTTGGACATAAAGTATTGAATATAACGCAGACGCGCATTGATTATCTTGGGTTTGCCAGCAAAGTTTTGGAAATAAATGAGACAGAAAAGCAGTGATCAGCCGCGCAGTGTCGGCGCCGGCCGTTAAACACAGACTTTCCTGTCTGTTATCGGCTCCGGTAGGGATGGCCGCACCGGCTCCCAGGTCTCTGCATTAAGGAGTCCAAAATATATCACATTGTTTGATTGCAAAGTATCTATAATTTTTATTGTCATGTATCAGACCATACAGAGAATGAGTGGGTTTCATTTCACAGGAAATCATAATCATTTAACCTTTGTGCTGCCATAAACCAGCTCCATATTACCCCATATAACCGCTCCCTATAACTCCTCCTATTACCCCATATAACCCCTCCCTATAACTNNNNCCTCCGATACCGCAAGATAAGACCCTCCTTTATAACTCCGCGTTGCCAGTATGACCTCCATGATGAACCGCCGCCTGATAATTAGCGCCAGCAGGGGCACCACAGAGTAAGCCCCTCCTGTAGAACTCCTCGCCATATACCCCATATAACCACTCATTATAACTCCTTCTATGAACCCATTAGAACCGCTCCCTAGATACTTCTCTATTACCAATATACCTTCTCCCGTGTAAATCCTCTAGTGACCCATTAACTCTCCCTGATAACTCCGTACTATTACCCATATAACCTCCCCTGTAACCTCCTTCATAACCCACAGATAACCGCTCCCCTATAACTCACTCCATAACCCCATATAACCGTACCTATAACTACTGACTATTACCACGCTATGAAACCGCCTCCTATTGAACCTCACCTCTACTTAAACCATATAAACGCTGCCCTATAACTACTCCTATACCCCATATAAACACGTCCCTATAAACTACTCTTATTACCCCCGATAATACCGTCTCCCTATAACTCCTTATTGACCCCTATATGGCCCCTCATAACGCCTCCTATTATATGCTCTCTAGTGAAGAACCAGACTGGATCGATCTTCAACGCACCATAACATTAGGTTAGCTGAGAGTCATGCACGTCAGTTCAGAGCCACGGACACACAACATTCTCTATCTGAGAGAGTGTGCACATTGTAAGATAGTCTGTTACTCATCCCACATATCTGTAACAAAGTCTCCGTAAACTATGAGCCTATAGTAAGGCCGTATAACAAAAGATAGCTAGGAGGTTTATTTCTGTTCCCCAAGCGGGTACAAAGCAGGGTGAGGAGAGGTTGAAGTTCGCAATTGCTGTAAGGAGGACAGGCCACGCACTAATTATCCGAGGAGTTGTGATGTAAAAATCTGGATTCTATACCCCATTCCAAATTTGCACGAGTGACAAAACAATCATTCATTTCCCAAGTATACCGAATTCTTTTCAGACTGTGCAAAAGGATGAGCACAATATACCTATAGGGTCCAGAGCAGGGATATACAGTGGCGAGGCGTGATTTACAAGAGTTCCCAGTCACCCTGCTGACCAAATCTGGGTAGTGGAGCACAAGCTGGCAGGCCAGGCGAGGGGAGATAGAAATGCCACAAGTAGAAAATCCTTTTTTTGCGGAGGAGTTTTCTTAATGATTTGTGTTTGCAGAGAATTAGTGTATACGGTCCTTGGATCCTTGAACCTTGAAAGCTGCTTCTCGCAACACATTCCGGAGCGATATAATAACATGCAGAGAGATATTTACAGGAGATAAGCAATATAATACAGAGAGATACAATCACACGCAGGCAAATCTACAGAGAGATAAAATTCAACAAACAGAACATTAGACACGCAGAGCAATAAATACATAGATACAATAAACACGCAGATTATACACACCAACACGCAGAGGATCACAATAACATTGCAGATACAATAACAAGCAGAGGAGAGAGAATAACACACAGCGATATAATAACACGCAGGAGTTGAGACACTATGCACAGAAGATTAACATAACACGCGCGATGAACGTGCAGATGAAGATATAATAAACAAGCAGGATTGCTAAGAATAAAGAGATACAAATAACCGCAGAGCGTAGATATCCAAAATGATAAATAACAGCAGAGCGATAATTACCCAGAGATACAATAACGCACGAGCGACTAATAGCGATACAATAACACACAGAGCGCTTATAATAACGCTAGATATATACACGCACTCTACAATTAAAACAAGCAGAGAGAGAGAGATAATACAGAGCAATATAATCACAGGCAGAGATTGCAAAAAACACAGCGATGTAATAACATGCAGAGTGAGACAATTAAGGCACAGAAGATCCAACTCACCCGCTCGGAGCCAATAACGAGGCAGTAGACAAAACAAAGCGATATAATAACACACAGTTATACAATAACACGCAGAGCGCACAAACACACAGCGATTATCATATACATCTACAGGGGATACAATAACAAGCAAACCCAGAGAGACAACAAAAAAACCACAGCGACTATAATAACACACAGGAGTATATACCACACAGAGCGTTACACTAACAAGCTGAGTTATAAAAACACACATTGATACAATAACACGCAGAGAGACAAACACACAGCGATATAATACACACAGTGATTACCTAACAAGCAGAGAGACAAAAAAACACAGCCGATATAATAACTACACAGAGAGTCACCCTACTATACAAGCAGAAGTATAAAAACACACATTGTATACAATAAACACGCAGAGAGACAAACACACAGCGACTATTAAGAACACACATGGAGTACAATAACAAGCAGAGAGAGATCGGAAGAACGCGCAGATATTGCCAATACGACAGCGATTATACACTAACAGTGAAGAGCGAGCTGGCAGTGAAGAGGTTTAAACATGCTGTGACGTGTGTATGACTCCCAGGTTTTCCTCCTGCCACTGAGCAGGTTATTTGATGATATTGCTGGTGTTTTGAGAAACAAGGAGGCGGTTTTGGAACTAAATTGGGAAAGGAGCAACATCCGTTCCGTTAGCATTGATAATTTCATAAATCGCCAGAAAGCGCTCCCCGTACAGCTGACCCTTCCGGTTCCCTGTTATGCACGCTCCCACGTTTCATGCGTACGGGCCCCCAAACAGCGTTCAGTATCTGATTATCACTCACTGTTCTAATCGTTTCCTGTGGTATAAAGATAGACAAGAAACTAAGAAAACCGGGTGTCCCACTGACACAGGAAATATGCGAAGGTGATTACTGACTCCGTCTTAATTACAATGAAAAAGGCGCTTCTTATTAAAGCATTTCAATTGGCCTGGAAACACGAACGGTTTGGGTCAGTTTCCCCATACTGAGATCAAATGCACCTTATACCGCCTGTTACATTCAATGTAATGTCATATACAGTCCGACCTCTAGAAATAAGGTAATATACAGTCAGACGGGTTACAGATGTAATATACAGTAAGACCTTCTATAAATAATGAATATAGAGTTCAGATCAGCGGTGACAGAATGTAATCTTACAGCCCCAGACCGCTGTTACAGAACTGTAAGATACAGTCTGACCGCTGTTACAGAAGTAATATTACAGTAGACCGCCGTTACAGAATTAATATACAGTCAGACAGCTGTTACAGAGATGTGAATCATTGTACAGTCAGACTCTATTAAATAATGTAATATACAGTAGAACCGCTGTTCCAGAGTAATATACAGTCCAGGCCTCCTAGTAAAATGTAATATACAGTCAGACGCGGTTACATTAACTGTAATATAACAGCCGGACCGCTTGTTACAGAATGTAATATACAGTCTGACCGCTGTTACGAAAAAAACGTAATATTCCAGTCAGACCGCTGTGTACAGAAGGTAATATACAGTCAGACGCGTTAAGATATGTAATCAGTACAGTCAGCCTCTCATTTAACTAATGGAATCTACAGTAGGGACGCTGTTACAGAATGTAATTACAGTCGGACGCTGGTACAGAATGTAATCTACGTCAGACCGCTGTTCAATAAGGTTTATGACCGTGAGACCTCGTTCATTACAATAAATGTCAATATACAGTCAGGACGCTGTTCGTTACCGAATGTAATCAATGACAGTCAGACCTCGTATTAAAATAATGTATATACAGTCAGACAGTGGTTTTACAGAATGTATATAATACAGTCAGACCGCTTGTTAAGAATGTAATATGTACAGTCCACGACCTCTATTAAATAATGTAATATACAGTCCAGACCGCGTCTACAGGAATTGTAATGTATACAGTCGACGCTGTTACAGAATGTACATTACAGTCCGACCGCTGTTTACAGAATGTAACATATACGTCAGGACGCGTTAAGAATGAATATACAGTCAGACCGCGTGTTACAGAATGTATTTCAGACAGTCAGCCCTATTAAATAATGTAATTACAGTCAGACGCTGTTCCAGAAGTTAAATAGTAATATACATAGACCGCTGTTGTTACAGAATGCGATCATTGGACAGTCAGATCTCTATCTAAATAATGTAAATACAGTCAGACCGCGGTTAAGAATGCTTGACTAACAGCCAGACCGCGCGTTACAGAATGAATATACAGGTCGGTACCGATGTTACAGAATGTAATGTATACAGCAGACCGCGGTTAAATAGGTATATACGAGACCGCTGTACAGTAATGTAACTCATGTTAAGTCGACCTCTATTAAATAATGTAATATAAGTCAGAACGCTGTTACAGAATGTAATATACAGTCGGACCTTGTTACAGAATGTAATATTCCATGTCAGACCGCTTGTTTAATAAATAATGTATTAGTTACAGTGAGACCTCTCATAAATAATGTAATTATACAGTAGACGCTGTTACAGAAGTAATATACCGTCATCCGCGTCGTTTACGAATGAATATACCGTCATTTACCGCTGTACAGATGTAAATACAGTCGGACCATGTACAGAATGTCTATCATGGTACAGTAGACCGTGTACAAGAATGTAATATACAGTCAGACGCTCCTTTGGACAGAATGTCAATATACATCAGGGACCGCTGTTAAGACTAAATATACAGTAAGACTCGCCTTGCTCTACCGAATCTAATATACAGTAGACGACTGTTACGAATCTTAATATTACAGTCAGACCGGATGTTACAGAATGCTAATATAACAGGCGGGCCGCTGTTAAAGAATGGAATATACAGTCAGGACTTATCTGTTACAGAATGTAATATACAGTCGGACGCGGTTACAGATGTAATATAACAGCCAGCCGATGTTACGAATGTATATACAGTCGGACGCGTGTTACAGACATGGAATATACAGTCGGACGCTGTACAGAATGTAAATATACAGTCAGACCGGGTTACAGAAAGATATACAGTCAGACCGCTGTTACAGAATGTACTATGCAGGCAGACCGCTGTTACAGAATGTATATACAAGTCCGGAAGCTGTTATAAGAATGGTTATATACAGTCCGCTGCTGGTAAGATGTATGATTACGTCAGACCGACGGTTACAGGTAAGAAATGATACAAGGTCGAGATCCGCGGGGCTCTACAGAATAACTGTAATTATATACAGTCAGGCGCGCGGTAACAGAAGTAATCATGTACAGTCAGGACCGCGGGGTACGAATGTAAGAGATACGGTCAGGACCGCGGTTACGAGTAATCATATACGTCAGACCGCTGGTACAGAATGCTAATATATTACAGTCAGACCGCGGCGTACATTGAAGTACTCATATACGGTATAGACCCGCCAGTGACAGAATGTATCAATATACAGTGCAGACCCGCGGTTACAGAATGAAGTATATACAGTCAGACAGCCCGGTTACTGAGAAAAGTGTACTCCCAGGCGGACGCGGTTCCCCCAGGGAAGAGTAATTATTACGGTCAGAACGCGGTTACAGACGAAACTCTCTGCTTTCCTCCCTTCGTGCCCTTTTCTTGTTATGTTTCCCCTCCTCTCGCTGCACACCGTCACCCCCGTTCTGGCCCTTGTCCCCTCTCTGATGTCTCTACACCGGTCCCCACCCCCCACTTTTCTAACTACATACCCCCCCTCCTTCCCGTCTCTTATTGTCTTGCTCGATTCTTGGCAGCCTTTCGCTTTCCTTTTGCTGTTCTCGTCCTACACTCACCTTTTCCATCCTCCCCACCGTGGTCTATCTTTCTGCGTATGTTAATAACTGTCTTGTCGCGCACTTAGTTTGCACGCAGTCCATGTCCTTTTCTCCCGAGACGAAACCCCTTCAGAATCTCTTAAAGATTCTTTCTTCCCGTGTTTTGACTGTCCTTTAGGCCCCTCCTTCGTGTACCTGAGAGCGGATATCTCATAAACAAGATACTTGCCGCGACTCGAGTGTGTGGCGGGAGGGAGGTGGAGATATAGAAGGGTTGGTACTTTGAGTGCAATGGTGTGGTCGAAGTGCTTCAAGAAGGTATGAGAAAACGTCGTCCAGTTAATATAGTCTTTTTTTCTCCTTCCTTTCTTCACCTCCGTTCGCCCACGTGTCCCCCCGCTCTCCCTGTTTCTCATCTTTTGCTCGTTACCCCGTTTCTCTCCGGGCTTCGTCATGCCGATTCCTTTATATCCCCCCCGTCTTTTTCTCCTTTGTCTTTTTTCTTTCGTTTCTTTAACTGTTTTTGCCTGGTTGTAATCATATACGGTAGACCACGTGGGCTCACAGAAGTAATCTATACGGTCAGGACTGGGTTCAGAATGAATTATATACGGTGGGATTCAGATCCGCGAGTACCCCTACAGAATGTAATTATGATACAGTCAGACCGCGCGGTACAGAATGTTAATTTATACAGTCAGACGCGGTGACAGAATGTATTATAACTGTCAGACCGCGGACAGAGTAGATATATTCATCAGGACCGCGGTTTACAACGAATGTAATTATATACAGTCAGACCGCGGTTACAGAATGAATTATATACAGTCAGACGCGGTACAAAATGACTATTAAAGTCAGACCGCGGTACAGAATGTAATGATATACAGCAGACAGCGGTATACAGAAGTATTATATTCAGTCAGAAACTGCGGTTCCAGAAGTGTAATTACTATGTCAGTCAGACCTCGGTTACAGATGTCATTATATACAGTCAGCGCGGGTTACAGAATGTACTAGACAGTCAGACCGAGGGTTACACGCACTGTCATTATAGACAGGTAAGACCGCGGGTCAAGACTGTTAATTATATACAGTCAGGCACCGCTGGGTACAGAAGTACCATTTATTCAGGTCAGACCGCGGTTACAGAAATGGTCTGTTAATTATATTCAGTCAGACCGCGGTTTTACAGAAGTAATATATACAGTTCACGAACGAGGTGATCGAAGTAATAAATTCGCCCATGTCAGACGCGGTTACAGAAGGTCAACATACATGTCAGACCGCGGTAAAGAATGTAATCTATTTACAGTCAGATACGCGGTTACAGAATGTAAATATACAGTCAGACCGCGGTAAGATGTAATTATATACAGTCAGACCGAAGTTACAGAATGTTAATTAGTACATTAGACCGCGGTTACAGAATGTAATAGATACAGTCGACCGCGGTGTGTACAGAATGATATATACCAGTAAGACCGCCGGTTACAGAAGTAATATATGACAGTAGACCGCGGTAATAGAAAGTAAGGTTATATACAGTAGACCGCGGTTACAGAAATGTAAGTATATATCAGGTCAGCACCGCGCGTTACAAATGATCAATTTATTCAGTCAGACCGCGGTTACAGAATGTAATTAATATACAGTCAGACCGCGTACGAATGTAATTACGATTCAGTCAGGACCGCGGTTTACAGTAAGTGAATCTATATCAGTCAGGACAGCAGGGACAGAAGTAATATATAGCAGTCTAGACCGCGGTTAAAGAATGTAATCATGTCACCAGGCAGGATCCCGCGGTACGATGAATTGATAGTACGGTCAGACACGCGGTGTACAGAATTGTAAATTATTATTACAGTCAGCCCGGCCGGTTACAGAATTGTAATTATATTCAGTCAGACCGAGTTACAGAATGGTAATGATATTCAGTCAGACCGCCGAGCTGGGGGGGGGGGGGAGGTTAGGTTTACAGATGTACTTATATTACCGTCAGGACCGCGGTTACGAATGTATAGAAATTACAGGTCAGAACGCGGTGAACAGAATGGGTAATCGAATACAGTACATTGACGCGGTTACAGAATGTAATTATATACAGTCAGACGCGGTACAGAAGTTTGTAATTATATACAGTCCGACCCGCGGTACAGGAGTCATTATATTCAGTCAGACCGCGGTTACAGAACGGAATATATGCAGTCAGACCGCGGTTATTCAGAAGTAATAAATACAGCAGGACCGCGGTTACAGGAATGTAATCAGTACAGTGAGACCAGCCGGTTACAGAATGTAATTCTGATACGGTCAGAACGCGGTTATCAGAATGTAATTATATTCAGTCAGACCGCGGTTTAAAGATGTAATTATATCAGTAGACCGCGGTTACAGAATGTAATTAATCCCAGCAGACCTGCGGGTACAGAATGGCTAGTATTATACATGTCTAGGACCGATGGTTAACAGAATGTAATTACTATACAGTTCAGATCCGCGGCTTTACCGAATGCTACATTAATCAGTCAGATCCACGGGTTACCAGAATTAATTCTATTCAGTCGACCGCGGTTCCAGAATGTACTATGATAACAGTCAGACCGCTGGTTACAGATGCAGATATAAGTGCAGGACCTGGGTGACAGCTGAAGTAAGACAGTTCAGACAGCGGTCGAATGTAGAATATCTTACAGTCGACCGCGATACAGAAGGAATAGTACAAGTCAGACCTCGGTTACAGGAATGTAATTATATACGTCAGGACCGTGTTTACAGTAAGTAGATTATTACAGTCAGGACCGCGGTTAAGATGTTAATTTACCAGTAGATCCGCGGTACAGAATGTTAATTTAATACATAAGACCGCCGGTCAGAACTAATATATACAGCAGACGCGGTTGACAGAATTGTAACTTCTATACTGGTGACCCGCGTTCACAGATCGTACATCATGTACCGTCAGACCGCGGTTAACAGAATGTAATTATATAACAGTCCAGGCCGACACAGGTTCAAGCGTGACCAGAACCTGTACTTATTCCAACCCAGTCAGCAACCGCCGAGCCTCTCCCATCACACCCAAAGTAAATCTACCAGACCAGTCCGACGCCGCGTTCACGGAACTCCCCCACCACCACTGTCAACTCTGAATACAGTCAGACCGCGCGTGACCGAATGCCTACATCTCTCTACAGGCAGAACGGGTTTACAGAATGCTAATGATATCCAGTCAGACCGCGGTTACAGAGATAATTTAGGCAGTCAGACCACGGTTACAGATGTAATTATAGTACCGTCAGACCCGCGGTGAAAGAATGTAATTATATACAGTCAGACGCGGTACACGAATGATTACTTAAGTCAGACCCGCGGGTTACTTAGAAGTATATAATATACAGTCAGCACCGCTTGGTAAGAAATTGTAATTAGTATACAGTAGAGCTGTTACGAATGTAATTATTATTACAGTCCAGACCGCTGGTTACGAATGTAATATATACGGCTCAGCCCCGCGGTTGTACAGAATTAAACATATATACATCAGGACCGCGGTACCAGATGTATCATTTTATATACAGCTCAGACCGCGGTTCAGAATTGTAATTATCTACAGTTCAGACCGCGGTACAGATGTAATATATACAGTCAGACAGCGGTACAGAATGTAATATCTATATCAGTCTAGACCCCGCGTTACAGGATTGTCTTAATACGGTCAGACGCCGGTTCACAGAATGTAATTTATACGGTCCATACGCGGTTACAGAAATGGAAATTATATACAGTCAGACCGGGTTACAGCATGTATTATATACGGTCAGACATGCGTTTACTAGACTGTAATAATGATACAGTAGACCGCCGGTTAGAATGTATATGAATAGACCAGTTCAGACACTTGGGGTGACAGCATGTCATTATTAGTACAGTAGACCGCCGGTTACAGAATTGTACTTAGCATAACTAGTCAGGACCGCGGCTTACAGAATGGAATTTATATACGCGTCAGATCCGCGGTTACAGAATGTAATTACATACGGTAAGACAGTCCGTACAGAAATGTCATTACATACGGTCAGACCGCGGTTATTACAGAATGTAATAAACAGTCAGAAAGGCGGGTTACCAGAATGTCAATAATACAGCTACGCGATGACGCGGTTACAGAATGTAATATGTCACAGTCAGGACCGCGGTTGTACATTGTAATGAATTACTACAGATCAGGACGCGGTACAGAAATGTAATTCATACAGCATGACCGCTGTTACAGGAATGAATTTATATACTAGTCAGAAGGCGGTACAGAAGTAATGATTATACAGTTCAAGTTCACAGCCGTTCTGTACAGACGATGTAAATATTACAGTCAGAACGATGTTACTAGAATGTAGTTATATCTCTGGTCAGACCGGGTTTACATGAATGTAATATATACAGTCAGGAGCCGCGGTTACGAACGTAATTATATTACCCGGTCAGACGAGGTACAGAATGTAATTATATATCACGGTCAGACCGCGGTTATCAGAATTGTAACTTTTGTAATTTATATTCAGTCGACCGACGGTTACAGCATGTAATTTATACCGGTCGATCCTGCGGTCGAATTGTAATATAACGGTATAGCCGCGGTTAACCCGGTAGAATGTTGTAATTATTACAGTCAGCACCCGCGTTTTCCCTCATGTCCTCGTACAGTCTGGACCGCGGTCCAGCGTAATTCTATCGGTCGGCCTCTTGGGGTTACAGCATGTAATTTATCTCCCTTCTGGCCCGCTGTTCCCATATAACCCCTCCTTATAACTCCTCCATATTACCCCATATAACCACTCCTTATAACTCCTCCTATTACCCCATATAACCGCTCCCTATAACTTCTCCTATTACCCCATATAACCTCTCCCTATAACTCCTCCTATTACCCCATATAACCTCTCCCTATAACTCCTCCTATTACCCCATATAACCTCTCCCTGTAACTCCTCCTATAACCCCATATAACCGCTCCCTATAACTCCTCCTATAACCCCATATAACCGCTCCCTATAACTCCTCCTATTACCCCATATAACCGCTCCATATAACTCCTCCTATTACCCCATATAACCGCTCCCTATAACTACTCCTATTACCCCATATAACCGCTCCCTATAACTACTCTTATTACCCCATATAACCGCTCCCTATAACTCCTATTGCCCCATATAATGGCTCCCTATAACTCCTCCTATTACTGCTTCTTCTACTGACAGAACCAGACTGGATCTGGATCTTCACGCACCATAAATAGATGCTGAGAGTCCATGTAACGTCACGTCAGAGACGGCACCACATTCTACTTCTGAGAGAGTGTTACATTTGTAAGGATTACTGTAACTCACCCACATATTGTAACAAGTCTCCGTAACATGAGCCTATAGAAGCCGTATAACAACATATAGATAGGAGGTTATTCTCTGTTCCCCAAGCTGTGTAAAAAGCAGGGTGAGGAGAGGTGAAGTTAGCAAGCTGTCAGAGGAAGGCGCACTAATTCTCCGAGGAGTGTGATGTAAAACATCTGGCTTCCTATACCCCATCTCAAAGTGCAGATTACAAACAATCATTCATTTCCCCAAGTATACCGAGACTGTGCAAAGGAGAGCACAATATAAGATAGGGCAGAGCAGGGATATACAGTGGGAGGCGTGATTTAAAAGAGTTTATCCCTGCTGACAAATCTGGAGTGGTGGAGCACCAGCGGTCAGCCAGGGCGAGGGGAGATAGAAATGCCAAAGTAGAAAATTCCTTTTTATGTAGAGGAGTTTTTTTAATTGATTTGTGTTCCTGCAGAGAATTAGTGGATATTACGTGTCCTTGGATTCCTTGTAACCTTGAACTGCTTCTCTGCAACACATTCCGGAGCGATATAATAACATGCAGAGAGATATTATACAGAGAGATGCAATATAATACAGAGAGATACAATCACACGCAGAGCAATATAATACAGAGAGATACAATAACAAACAGATACATTAACACGCAGAGCAATATAATACAGAGATACAATAACACGCAGATATAACAACACGCAGAGATACAATAACATGCAGATACAATAACAAGCAGAGAGATATAATAACACACAGCGATATAATAACACGCAGAGTGAGACAATAATGCACAGAAAGATACACTAACACGCAGAGATAGTAACGTGCAGAGAGATATAATAACAAGCAGAGTGCTAATAATACAGAGATACAATAACACGCAGAGCGATATAATACAAAGATACAATAACACGCAGAGCGATATAATACAGAGATACAATAACACGCAGAGCGACATAATAGCGATACAATAACACACAGAGCGATATAATAACGCAGATATATAACACGCAATAATACAATAACAAGCAGAGAGAGATAATACAGAGCAATATAATAACATGCAGAGATGCAATAAAACACAGCGATGTAATAACATGCAGAGTGAGACAATAAGGCACAGAAAGATACACTAACACGCAGAGATCCAATAACGCGCAGAGACAAACACACAGCGATATAATAACACACAGTGATACAATAACACGCAGAGAGACAAACACACAGCGATATAATAACA